>JBBPBX010062220.1:2435-20892 GCA_038048925.1 Garcialebias charrua | reverse complement strand
TTCAAGATATCTTAAATAACTAATATGACTAGTCATAAATCAATTTCAGATATCTAGAACTGTATTTATGACTAGTCAAAATTCCTTTTAAGATATCTTTAAATGAATTCAAGATATCTTAAATATTTTATCAAGTGGACGGCGTTTCTATTTAAGATATCTGGAATTCACATTTTGACTAGTCACAATGACGTACGAGATATCTTGAATTATCATTATGACTAGTCAAAAATACGTCACAGATTTACGGAAGAAAAAAAATTGGCGCGCGCTAAGAGCGAGCAAGGCATTTTTGCTTCATTCAGCAGTGCGTGTATAAAGGGCTTGCCATAGTTCGTGGTCTGTAATGTCGGCTCAGTCCAACACAAACGCTCGTGCTTTTAACATGGTTTTTAGCGTAGCATCTCGTGTTCGACATGAAGTAAGAGACACAGATAATATATTGTCAACAACAAGAAGACTTTTCCGACGTCGAGTGCACCATAGTGAAGGTAAGTGCTGTCTGCTGTCACTACAATGCTCTATGCTTAAAAAAAAAAGGTTTTAATTTGTTTGGGTCACGTTTTGTTTTATCATTTGTCTAAAACACATTTATTCAGTCACAAAGGACTATTTTTTGTTCTGCCGTTATCGCGAGATTTGTGTAAAGTATACCTGCTTGTGCTCTCGCGCTACGTGAATACCTGAAGTCACGCCCAAATACCTGAAGCACAGATACTGTATCCTTCTGCAGCAACGAGCAGTATGGAGCAGCTTCGGCGGTCCGTTAGCTGGAAAGGTATTTTATAACTGTTGTAAAACGTTGTAAATCTGTCTGTTATGGTGATCGAATTATGTTATACGTTTATATGGAGCGCACAAGACGAAAAGTATTTGCGTAGGACCTCACTAGTTGTCCACGTGGTATACCCTGTTAAGCACATACTCCTCGTTCGGTAAAGTACGTAAAACTTTGTGTTTCATTTCTGTATTTTGTGTCTTATTTATATAGTTTTCCCGGCATTCAATAAAGTGCATGTTATAAATAAAGACGCAGTGTTTGTCTCGTTATTGGGAGTTACATGTTTACTGTTAGCCATGTAGCTGTCCAGGTAGACTGCGTTAGCTTCAGGGCTTAGTGGAATTCAAAACTTTTCATAGCGAACATTAAACTGGTAATAAATTAATATAAGACCTCAAACAAAAAAGTACACCTAGTCTTGTGTGGGTGTTGGTGTTGATTTTTTTTTTTATCACCGAGAGAATGTTTAGCAACACATCGTGCATTTATATTATAATTTTTGGTTGCTAATATACAAGGATGGCAGCTGGCTGATAGCAGGACACTAAAAATTACACTTTCTCGAAAAATAAGTAGGCATTCTGGTAAATACTGTTCTAATGCCAAAATATGACACTACTGGATAACGTATTTTTGCTGCTAGTTTGTGTTTTTTTTTAATGAGCTCTAGCCTATTAGGTTAAAATAATTAGATACGGTTAAAATTAGTACTTTACATATAATTACATTAAAACATTCCTCTCATTCTGTGATTTGAGAATATTGATCGTGTCTTTTTAAAGGAATGAAGGAAAAAGGCAGCTAGAAATATATTTCATCCATTGGAATATTTTTCATCAGAATGGTATTTACAAGAAAGCCTTTCCAGGAAGTGTAAATTTTTTGTGTCCTGCTATCTGCCAGCTTCCAACCTTCTATATTTCCAATAAAAAATTATAAATACGCATGATGTGTTGGTGGCTGACTTATATTTGTCAGGCTAAAGTGAACATGACCAAAGTTTTATATAAAACAAAACATAAGCTGTATAAGTACACCCCGCACAAAACAAGGTTTATTTATTTGTTTGAAATTTTGTATTTATTACCAGGAGCTGTCGATTAAAATTAATGTTACAACCGTGCCATGATTATGAGGATTTGTGTTATTGAGAAATCAGATCCTCCTCCGGCAACAGTGCGCGCTCCAGTTCTCCTCCCTTCACTGGCTCCCTGTGCGGTCCAGATTAGTCTTTCAGAATCTTCTGTTGACCTTCAAACGTTTGAAATGCTTTTTAATTCCTCAGTATTATCATTACTGTTTCTTACCTTTCCATTAATTTTACTCCCGTGGTTAAGCATTTTTCTAACTGTTTCCCCTCTTCTTTGACCCACTGGACTGGTGGACACTCCACCAAGCAAATTTTCATAGAGTAGCAAGACTGTCCAAGAAATACCTTTGCATTCCAGCCACTACTGCTCCTTTAGAATGGGCATTTACCATTGGTGGCAACATCGTTTCATGCCACCGGTCTCTGTTAAAGCCAGACACTGGACAAACCAGAGTTCTTGAACAATCTTAAGACTCAAGAAATGACAGCAAGATTTTGAATTTTGTTAAGTGTTTTCAGTGTACACTTTTTTTTTTATATGTAAACTGTTGCTCTGTTGCTGTTCATCCTCCCCCCAACACACACACACGCACACTTTTTTGCACTACAAGAAATAAGCCTAATACTTGATTTGTTTTGAATTTAAAAAAACTCTTGGCTTATTACTGGAATTTTCTTGATTGCAATTACTTTTTGGTATAGCAGTTTTCAAAATAAATGATAGCAAAACTACACCCTATGTTTTTTTTCATTCCTTTAGCAATTTTTATTTACGTAAAACATATATTTTGTTACGCCACCCATCACAATACATATCGGAATGTAAATTTTATGCTGTAGTGCACATTGCTAGTACATGGGCATTAATGGCGTGGTGATCCTGTTGTGTTCGTTCCAGGTTTACTTGGAAGGCGGCCAAACCCTGTATGGAAAACAAATATTTTCTTACTCCGTGGCCCCAATATTGATGTTCTGCCTTCTCCTGCTGCAGTACAAAGACTTCGGCTCCATGGATTAGGTAAGCATATTTTGTGATCATCATCGTTACCCGTCTACCAAGAATAAATAAAGAAAGATATGTAATGCACTTCTGCATTTCCTAATATAAATGTTATTAATGTCACTTTACCTGTTGTTCTTTCGTCAATCAATTTCCAGGCAGCCCTGTGCATGAGGGGAGAGAAAGCGGAAGCTTAAAAATTAACCTTAATTGGAGCTTATCTGAATTGAATAACTTCATTTGCCAAAGCTACCCAAACATCAGCTTAAATTTGGTTGGCTTTGAACTGGCACGGGCTGGCAAAGGACGAAAGTTAAAAAAACTGCAAGTGCATTCTGTGAGGGAGCTGAAGGAAAAAGTTGGCAAAAGCCGACTCTACATTGTACCCCGAGCAGATGTATTGCAGGTATTATGAATGTTTTGTACATGTGAAATAGCTCTATGCATATGGAGAGTAATGTGTGCGATTATGATTTCAATATATATCATCAAAATCTAGGAAACTTCATCAACTTCAACAATGTCCAGGACTTCAATTCCTGAACCCTCCTCTGCTCCAAGAGTAGAGATGAGTCCACAGGCTGAAAGAACAGATGGCCAACATTTGATGGCAGACCAGGTCATCCATTTTGAGACTGTTAGCATTTTTATGTGTTGTAATTTGTTATACAGAATATAATAACCGCTGTGCTGTATTTACAATAGACACTTGTAGATTGGAGAGCTCTACGTTCCCAGCAAGACCAGGAGTATGAAGAGTCTTTGTTAGCAGACCAAGAAAAGGTAGATTGAATTTTTTTTACTGATTTATACATTCAGACACATATACATACATACATACATATACATATATATGTATATATATATATGTGTGTATATATATATATGTGTGTGTGTGTGTGTGTGTGTGTGTGTGTGTATATATATATATATATATATATATATATTATACATACATACATACACACACACACACAGTATATTTATATATTCAGTATATGCCATATACAGTATGCTGTTATTCTTCCCTTTTTCCCACCCTTTTTTTAATGTAACAGGACAGGAGAAAACAATTTTATGAGCTCTGGGAGGACAGACGCAACAATGTAAGAAATTTAAGTTCTTAGGATAGCAGTGCTTAATTATGTAAAGGTTTATTTACTGCTCATGTTTTAGGCAATTAAGGAAAGACATCAACGAATGGCAGAATGTGAGGAACCTTCAAGTGGACTGTTGTTGAAGTTCAAATATCCAAATGGCTTTATCAAGATGAGAAGATTCAAAGTGACCGATCGAATCCAGGTACTGTGTTCATTTAGAGTCAGAGAAGCTTTATTTTTCATTTTGCAGGTCATGTGGTACATGCGATGAAAATAGATCAGGTACACAGGGTTCCAGTTACGTCCAACAATAAAATTTAAGAGAAAAACAGTAATAACACCTAAGATATGGTATGGTATGTTAAGATATGAACTAAGAAAAACATCAACTGAAAACACACTAAGCACTAATATCATAGAAAACATTACTCTAAACAGCAGTACAAACATAGATGGGAACAAATGAACACATGGTGTTTTTGTTCACGGTTGTGCAACACGAATACTAAAAACAATGTCCCATCTTAAGACCACCTTCAAGCCTTGCCCCACGTGCGTGGCAGGGTACATTTTGTCATCCGACCCGCATCACCTATGCGAGGCTTGCCTGGGAGCATAGGGATAAAACCCAACAAATAAAAGCTTTTAAAGGGCTCACCTTACACTCATAGAATTTAAGGTTACAGTACGTAACCAACGGTTGTTCATTCTGAAGTCCACAATCTCCTTTGTCTTCTTTAGACAAGAGAGATTGTATTATTTTATTTCAAGTGATTGAAATTATTATTCTCTTTTGATATTTTAGATTTTGTTTGACTTTGTTGGACAAGATGACATGGCTAGTGAAATATTCAGTGTTCAAGAAGCTACATCATCCACACCAATTCAGAGTACCTCATCAGGATCACTTATGGATCATGGAATAACAACATCAGCAACACTCTATGTGCTATGGATTTCAACTCTGAATATTCAGGTGAAGTCATTACAGTTATGTAAAAGTGTCGAACCGGAATATGCGTTGTCATTTTACTTAAAACTGTTTGTTGCTATGACAGTCTTTTTATTTTATACTTTTGTTTTTCAGGAACAATTTGCAGAGCAGGGGAATAAGGGAGTACTTGACCAGATACAGTCCTCCATCCAGCTGCCACAGAACATGCCATCTACCCCAGCACTGCCATCCTTACTCTCCACCCAGGCACCTTTGGCCCAAGCATCTGCCCAAGTGCCGTCAGTCATGCCCTATGCCCCAGCACCATCAACTTCGCTCTCCGCCCAGGCACCCGTGTCCCAGCCCTCCACTCAGGTTCAGCCAAATTTGCAGAATTCTGAGGTTTCTGTGGTCACAGCCTTTGGTCTGCCTCCCTCCCCACATTCTGACCACGCACCACAAGTAATGACCATTGAGGACCAGACACAGGCATATCCATTTACCGACCAACCTACAGTATAATTATCGTGGAAGACCAAGAAGATCCACCTCAGTCTCCGCAACATCCACAAGAGTTGATTTTGGACGAGTAAGTCAAAATGACATGTTTAGGTTTACTGTAGCCCGACTGTGTCTTCATTGATTGACTTTAACATTAGGAAAACATTGATGTTACCATAAGTTACTATTGCAATACACATAATTATTAAGATTTTCTTTATGTTACAGAACTGATCTCCACACCATACTAACGAAATTGGCCAGCAAAGTGGACATGACAGTTTGTCCAACCAGCAACCAAATAAATTTGTGCAGGAACAGGATTTTAGAATGTAGCCTGATTGCCTTCAGAAGACGGCGGTTTGACCCAGCTGCAAAACTGGATGTTGTTTTTGTGGATGAGGATGACAAAGCTGAAGGGGCAGTTGATGAAGGTGGTCCAACCCGAGAGTACTTAAGACTGTTAATGAGGGCCATTCATCAGTCAAATATCTTTGAGGGGCATGAGACGGACCGCCGTTTGGCTTTGGACACTAAAGGTCAGGAACATTGTTGTTTTTCAATCTAAAATATGAGACTTTGTAAAATAACCACTTTTGTTATTATTTGTTAAAGCACTGGATTCCAAACTGTACACATGGATTGGAAAAATGATATCCGTTTGCATAGTACATGGAGGCATTGGACCACACTTCTTCTCAGAAAGGCTTTATCATCAGATTTGTGGGACATCGTCCCATCCCACCCTAGTAGAGGAAGTTTGTAACCATTCATTCAGGGAGCAGCTGATCAAAGTTAGTCACAATCCCCAAAATTTTGGATAGTGGTCACACAGATTAATTGCATTCTTCCAAAATTTGCGTAATGCTTTTGTCTTTTGTAGATAAAGGACACAACAACAGTCGAGGAGGCAAATGATGCAATTATGGAGTTTGCAGACAGCCTTAGCATAGTGGGTGCATTGAGGCATGTTTCAACTCTGGAAGACAAGGATTTGCTTGTACAATCTGCGGCAGATTTCTTTGTAAATGGAAGAGTGCGCACTGCACTGGAACAGTAAGTAATATCTAAACAGTATGGGGTTCAATTATAAATTTGGTAATTTAAGAAAATTCAACCTTATTCTTCTTTTTACAGGTTTGTTGAAGGCTTAAGGACTCTCGGCTTGCTGGAGGAGATGCAGAAACACTCTGAACAGTTTTATGAGTTGTTTGTGAGGAGAGACCACTCCAGGCGCAGGACTTGTGCACCCTTTTTGAAGTTTGTTTTTCTGTGCAAGGCAGCAACAGAAGGGCTACAGAAAATCAAACGATCTGCTACTGGAGAAACTGGTTGATCGATATTGAAGGTACATTTCATTGTGATACTAGCAGCATAATTGCTTTCAACATGTTCTGTGTTAACCAACATGTCATCACTGCAAAAAAAGGTACCTTTACAACGTGTAATTTATGGGGGCGGGGTTGATAATATAATACAATACAAACTGCACAGTTAATCATGATCATCAAATGCATCATCATCATCGTTACCCGTCTACCAAGAATAAAAGCCGAAAAGTTGACTTTAACAAAAATGATTTTACATGTTTCGTATGGCGTACACATAATACGCCAGGGGTCACCAACGTGGTGCCCGTGGGCACCCGGGTGCACCCAAGGAGCTTTTGAGGTGGCCTCGGNCCCTTTTTGATGTTTGTTTTTCTGTGGAAGGCAGCAACAGAAGGGAAACAGAAAATCAAACGATGTCCTACTGGAGAAGCTGGTTGATCGATATTGAAGGTACATTTCATTGTGTTAGTACTGTATTAGTAGCAGCATAATTGCTTTCAACATGTTCTGTATTAACCAACATGTCATCACTAGCAAAAAAAGGTACCTTTACAACGTGTAATTTATGGGGGCGGGGTTGATAATATAATACAATACAAACTGCACAGTTAATCATGATCATCAAATGCATCATCATCATCGTTACCCGTCTACCAAGAATAAAAGCCGAAAAGTTGACTTTAACAAAAATGATTTTACATGTTTCGTATGGCGTACACATAATACGCCAGGGGTCACCAACGTGGTGCCCGTGGGCACCCGGGTGCACCCAAGGAGCTTTTGAGGTGGCCTCGGACATGTTTAAAAAATAGCACAACTCACTACTAAGCTGCATTTAAATTTTCATTTTATTAAGTTGTTGTTCTTTTTTAATATTTATATATATTTTAAAATGTCTATTTTTTTTATTTTTAAAATGTCTATTTAATATCAGAGTCAGAGAGTCAGAGTCAGAGAGTCTTTATTGTCATTTGCACCGCATGTGGTACATGTGATGAAAACGAGATTATGTACACGGGGTCCCAGTTACATCCAACAACAAATGCAAGAGAAAAACAGTAATAACATCTAGAACTAACTAAGAAAAACATCAACTAGTAATACACTAAGCCTAATATAGTGGGAATAAACAGCAGCACGAACATGAGTTTGTATGAGCAGATGGTCACAGATGAACACAGATGAACACAGCAACAAGAAAACAGATCAGCATCAGCATGATGTGATATTTTGCAGTGTTTATTTTTTAATATGTTCTTAAAAATATGTTTATTATACATTTTTTTTCTAATTACGCTTTGTTATTTTCGAAGAGTTAATAAAAATGGTGCCCTTTGTATGACTCCAAACCCACGAAGTAGCTCTCAGTTTGGAAAAGGTTGGTGACCCCTGCTGTACGCTTTAAATATTACCATTTCTGCATTTGGTCTTTCAGGTGGAGAATGCAGTCCCATGACCCTTGAAAAGCTTCTGGAGTTTGCTTCTGGAGCATCCACGGTTCCTCCACTTGGATTTCCCCATCGGCCACAAATAGAGTTCCTCCACGAGGCGAACAAAATTTTCCCAGAAGCAAATACTTGCCTTATAGTACTCCGTCTTCCAGTACACACAGACTATGAATCTTTCAAACACTACATGACGGAGGGTATTCTGCTGGCCCCTACGTTCGGTGTTGCATAAGTAGCCACGTAGTGAAATATGCAGTTCATTTAAGAAATACAATGGAAATTTTGCATTTCTTTTAAACCGTGTTTTTACACACCTTGAAGTTAGGTTTTTCAATAACACTCAGGGCTGTGCAGATGCTGGTCATAAATTTAGAGTATCATGAAAACGCTGTTTTTATTTCAGCAAGTACATTCAAAAAGTGAAAGTTGTATCTAATATTTATTCATTACACACAGACTGATACAGCATATTACAAATGTTTATTTATTTTCATGTTGATGATTGTAACTGACAAATAATTTTATTTTATTTTTTATCAGTGTCTCTGACAAGACCAATCAAACAAAAGCATTTTTGGAAATGTTGACCTACTGTAAATTATGAACATGAAAAGTATGATTATGTTTAGCATCAATACCTCTTTGGGGCTGGCTCCTTTATCCTGGATTTATGCAGCAATGCAGTGTGTCACTGCTCAGGTCGGTGTTATGAGAGACCAGGTTGCTCTGAAAGTGGTCTTCAGATCTTGTGAATTGTTTGGTCTGGTGTATCACATCTTCCTCATGTTCATACTTTTCAGTTGGCCAACAGTTCAAGAAAGCCTATTTAAATAAAATCATTGGTCTTTGTTTTAATTGTTTTAATTGCCAGAGATACTGATGTTATACTGTAGTTTTAAGTAGTCGGTTATCAAAATTTAAGAAAATATTGAAAATACATCAATATGTGTGTAAGGAAGAAACCAAATATACAAGTTTCACTTTTGAATGAAATTAACTAAATTAGCTTTTTCATATGTTGATTTCAAGACCAGCACCTGTTGATTTGTTTTGTCATTTATCCTTGTAAATGTACATTTCAGAAAGTTTTAACATTTTTTATCTCAGGAAAAAAGTTATCAAAGTTATTGTTTACATTACTTATAAAAGTATTAGTTGGACTAATTTCATACTAACATGGCATTAACACAATAGTTTACAAATCAGTTGTTGTCTCTATAAAGTTGTTAAAAGTACCGTAGTTGGGTGAAAGCATGTGCAATTTGTTGACATTCTGAAAGTAGTTTTATACAAACATTGTATAGTTCTTTGACAAATAAGTTGTTTATGCTTTCTCAAGCCTAGTTAAAAGTAGTTAGGTCAAAGCATGTGCAATTTGTTGACATTCTGAAAGTATTACTTGAACTAGTTTTATAGAAACATTGTATTAACACAATAGTTTACAAATTAGTTGTTTTTTGTCTCTATAAAGTTGTTAAAAGTACCGTAGTTGGGTCAAAGCATGTGCAATTTGTTGACATTCTGAAAGTATTACTTGAACTAGTTTTATAGAAACATTGTATTAACACAATAGTTTACAAATTAGTTGTTTTTTGTCTCTATAAAGTTGTTAAAAGTACCGTAGTTGGGTCAAAGCATGTGCAATTTGTTGACATTCTGAAAGTATTACTTGAACTAGTTTTATACAAACATTGTATAGTTCTTTGATAAATAACTTGTTTATGCTTTCTCAAACCTAGTTAAAAGTAATTAGGTCAAAGCATGTGCAATTTGTTGACATTCTGAAGGAAATAATTGTACAAGTTTTATACGAACAATGCATCAACACAATTTGTTCTTTGACATATACGTTTATTGTTTCTCAAACATTGTTAAATGCAGTTAGGTCAATAAAGCATTTGCAATTTCAGCACAACATGCCTGGTACTTCATTTTCAGATCTGAAATGTGATTGACTGCAGCATTAACTGACTGAAGTTGCTGCTGACTGAGACTGATTTGGGGTGGATCTACAATGACACTAGGGACCTGCTCAGCATCATCAGTTGGTAGTGGCTGAAGTCCATGCTGTTCCAGAAGATCTTCCAGAGTCTCTGCTGCATGAGAATTCGCACCAAACACATTGTTTGTTGCTGTGCTGTTGACACCCATGTTTGACAACATCCCTTCAGTCCAGATTTGTGTTGGTGTTCTGTTGTTTTCTGTACGCAAGGAATGGTGGTTCCAGCCATTTCTGAATTGTTCAAGACGGTTTTGAATCTCAGGAAGAAAAACTATGTGAAGTGAAAGTTTGTGCACATCATCACCAGGATCCAACAGGGTTGAATCTTCAAGAGTGTAGAATATGTTATAAAATGTCTCAAGAACATGTAAAAAAACATCCCTCCAAAGACGTTCTATTCTCTGATTATGGATAGACTCCCCAGTAATGTGACTCCGACGTTCACTTCCCTGTAGAAGGTTCATTGCCAGGGCCACCTGCACGTTCTCACCACCATAGTCTGACCTCACTCTTGATGGTAATCCATAGAGACCTGTTGCTTTGAGAAAATGTAACAGCACTGTTGAGGCGCGATTGTCTGTGCTGCAGTTCAGGTAAGTTATCAAGCGAGAACATCCATCGATGCCACCATGGACCACAAAACCCCACCTAAAACGAACAAAAAAATATTACAGTATTGGGATTTCTGTTCACCAATATGTACTCTAATGTGCATTCTAAAAATTTTGACGTACCGTATGAGACGCATGTTGCCATCAATATGCCATAAACTGTTGGGGTATGGGACATGATAGACCCGTCGAGACACTGCCCTGCTCCACCTCCTCGCAGTTGCTAATGGGTTTATCTGAGCCATGATCTCACGCACCTTTCGTCGTGGAACCTGTAGTCCTCTTTCACGCAACAAGCCTCTCATTATCTGGGTGAAAGAAGGATATGTGGCCTTAGTATTTCAAACAATCACCGGACTGTACATTTGCTATGTAATCTTAGTTTCTAAAATCTATTTTAGAGACTTGACATCTGGTCTTCTTAAAATAAGGAGCAAACTTTCATATAAGCTAAACAGTTGAAAAACTTGTGATTTGTAAAAACCAGATACTGTACTAACATGAATATTCTGCACCACCACTGTTGAACATGTTACATACATTTGTCCAGAAAGAAAACATTTAAATGACATACTGTACCTCAATCCCAGAATTTGGATACAGGGCTTGAAGTTGTCTGATATTAGTTTCAAGGTCTTCATCTGTCACTGCAGCCAACCTTCTCCTTATAGGTACACCAAGAGCTTTGGACTTCTTGTAAAGAAATGATGCTGAGCATCCAAACATGCTTGCCATCTTCTTGACCGTGTGTCCTTGCGTCAAAAGAAAGTTAATCTGCTCTCTTGTAATATTAATGGCTGGTCTGCCTCGACGACCTGAAATAAATAAAAGCATTTAATGTTTATTTTTTACGTGTCTATTTGTTGAAATATCTGTTTAATTTCGACAAACAATATGTGCTTTTTACCTGAACTGGTCCGAGTTGCAGAAAATGCTCCATTTTCAGTTTGGGAACGCGTGGACAGCAGCAGCACTTTTACCTCTTCCAAGGCGTTTTTAAGTTCATTGTATGAGTCGGGAAAGAGTAAATTGGAAATTCTGTCCAGATTTCTAAAGCAGTCTTCAAGTGAACGAAGTTCGCGTTCTCCGCATATCCCATACTGCAAAGTTCTTTCTATATTGTGGCATTTTCTGACAATTTTATCTAGAACAGCTAGCGCCATTGCACCCACCTAAAAATCTACAGGCAACAGTTTGAACAGCTAAGTGGGAGCCTCGGGTCCTACCGTAATTTTCTTAATCAGCAGGCAGCTGTTTGAACAGCTAAGTGGCAGCCTCGGGTCCTACACGTAATTTCTTTTAAAAAACGTAATTATGACTAGTCATAATTACGTTTGAGATATCTTGAATTGTCATTATGGATGTCTGACACTTTAAATGACGAATCGGGTGACGTCATTTAAGATATCTTTAATTACATTTTGACTAGTCAAAATTCATTTTAAGATATCTTGAATTGCTATTATGACTAGTCAGAATGTAAATACAGATATCTTAAATTAACATTCTGACTAGTCAAAATGTAATTGTGACTAGTCAAAACTCCTTTTTAGATATCTAGAATGTAATTACGGATAGTCAGACTTCACGATTTAATGTTAAAACGGCTTGCCATAGGCGAGCACACACAGCTCAGGCTGCCAGATGACGTCAGCAGCTGGGGAAGCGCGAGCCTGGAGTCCCGCTGCTCGACGGAGAGTGGTGCTGCTGCTGCAGGACGGGGGCTCCCCTCCGCAGGGCTCCCGTGTTCTTCTGCTTCTGAGGAGGGTGAAGATCAGATCGACTCACCTGATTTTAATAAATAGACATAAATATGTCCAGTTCTACCCAACAAAGAAAGGAAAAAAAAGAAAAATCAACTGACGGTCCGCGGGCCACTTCCGGCAAACTGGCCCCGCCTTTTCCGGCCCATATATGGCATACCTGTCAAGTTTTGGATTTAAAAATAAGGGAAATTTTCTGCCGGTTACGCCGAGCCATCCCACTAGCCCAGGGATCTGCAACCTTTATGATCAAAAGAGCCATTTCTGCCCCTTTGTTCACTAAATTAAACGTTTCCGGAGCCATAATACCTGCTACAACTGGGATTCTCAACTGGTGGCCCACAGACCACTTTAATGGTACAGTCACACCAAACAGCGTTTTGAACCTCCAAAACGCTCCTCACGCACGGAAGTGGACGCACTTGTGAATGCAGCGTGTTCAAAACTGAACTCCAGAAGCCAGAAGCTGCTGTGTGTGTGGGAGGAGCTTACCGGTATACAGAGAGCCCTGCACACGGAGTCCTGCTCACTCCGCCAGGCGAGGAGGAGCTGTTTATTTCCGTCTCTGTGGAGCAGACTTGACTGGTCGTGAAGGAATTGTCGCGAACACACAGCTACAATGAGTTTCTCTTCCATAGTTCACGAGCTCGCGGGTCTTTTCTTTTTTTTTCCGACAAACAATACGTCACATAGTGCGCGCGCACCCTCGTTTCCGCGTCACATAGGGACTCTCCCACTGCCCCCTCTCTTCTGCCCCCCGACTCTCCCTGATTGGTTGACACACCAACCAATCAGGTGGAGTTGAGCGGCGTTTGAACGTTTGAACCGCGAAAACTTCAGCTCAGCTGAAGCGGAACTTGGAAGCCGACGCCGGTTCACGTACACGGAAAAACGCTACACAGCACGCTCCTCACGCACGCGGCCAGACGCCAGGAGGCTGCTGGGTGCGTCCACCATTGACTTTACATGTACATGGAAGCTGGAAGTTTGGAGGTAAAAACGCTGCTCTGTGTGACCACACCATTAGTTTGTTAGAGGACAATTTTCTGACCTGTAGTTTTCTGGCCATTGTAAAGCTGAAAATATCTAATGATTTGTTGATATTTTTACATTTTAAGACTAAAAAAGACCAGATTATCATAAAGAAGGAAAAATAATGTGATCTTTCCCAATTAAAAAATAAAATAATGAACTATGCAGGTCTAGGTAAATTATTTTAATTGTGGAAAAATTAAATATCCTACTTCGAATAAATAAAGTTAACTTATGTTTTACTCCTATTTGTTCTAGTATTCACACATTTGCAAAGGAAATGACAGGAAAAACTGCTAAAACTAGCCCTTTTTGTTGTTATAAGAACAAATAGAATTCAGTTTAAAGTTAGTTTTGATCAAAGCTTGGAAGAGCCACTGCTGAGGGACCAAAGAGCCGCATGTGGCTCCAGAGCCGCAGGTTGCAGACCCCTGCACTAGCCCAACCAAAGTCCAGAACCCCTTACATTTTAAGACAGGTTTACAAGAAATCTAAAATAACTACCTATCAGCCTCTTTCAAACCAGTTATGTGATCACAATCTGACAGGCTTACCTTTGTGCTTGACAGATTTTTCATGCTGACGGACATCGTTCAGAGTCAGAGAGTCAGAGTCAGAGAGTCTTTATTGTCATTTGCACCGCATGTGGTACATGAGATGAAAACGAGATTATGTACACGAGGTCCCAGTTACATCCAACAACAAATGAAAGAGAAAAACAGTAATAACATCGAGAACTAACTAAGAAAAACATCAACTAGTAATACACTAAGCCTTCCCCCATGAGAGAGAGACACTAAAGTCGCGGTTACAAATCTTAAAAAACGCGTAATAAACTTTAGGAAAGTAAATTTGCTGTCCCATTTTTCAACATATTTACACGAAGTCTTAACTTTTTTGGCAGGGACGCGTCCTCTCTCGTTACTCGTTACATCCATCTCTGTGTTTTTCCGGGTTTGTTCTCGACCGCGCCAGCCCCAACATCGCGAGAACTGCCACCGAGGCGACTGCAGGTGGCAGTTCTCGCGAGGCTAGTGACAGAGGCACCGGAATGTTTTTTTTTTAATAATAATATTAATACGGGAGATTTCCGGGAAAATAATAATTCGGGATAACGACGGGAAAGAGGGGTAAAATACGGTAGTTTCCCGGCCAAAACGGGAGACTTGACAGATATGATATATGGTGATACCCTGATGCATGCTCAATAATCCAGGTAGAAAAATCTAAAAACGCTAAATCTGGTCCTCTGGACATTCAAAAAAACAAAACCAAGCAAAAAAAATTTGTAGAAACGTTTCGTCTTTCGTCCGAAAGACTTCCTCAGTCTGAGATGCTGTATTCAGCTCGGGCTTATAAATAGCTGTTTTTTTTTAAAGGTGCTATATGTAACTTTCTGTAGCGCGCAGCACTTAGAAATATTTTCAACAGGGAAAGCATTCTGCTCCCTCCCCCTCAGAGCCATATATGGCTCTGCCCCCCCGTGGTCTGCTGAAATTCAAATTCAAGCTCTGTTTTTATTGGCTGATTCAAATTCAAGCTCTGTTTTTATTGGCTGGTTACAAACTCTGTTTTTATTGGCTGGTTAACGGCGGGTCACTTTTGCTTTTTAGAAATGCTTATTTACCACCTGGAGAAGCAAGGGGACTATATTTTTTTCAGAGATTACCTGTCTAGCATCCGTCTGTCAGGAGATAGTGACAGAGTGAAGAAATATCTTAAAAATATATTTTTAGAAAAGTTACATATAGCACCTTTAATGTCCAGAGGACCAGACTTAGCTTTTTTAGACATACATGGTGATATTTTTCATTTATTCATTTATGCAGGTTAGGACTCATTTATAAGAGATACCCGTTTTAGACAAACAATAAACTACAGCAAAATTCTCATATTGCACTACTGTTTGTATTACATTCCTGTCTATAGTCATACTACTGTTTACATTTACACTACTTTTTATATCCACACTACTGCTGATACAGGGGGTCCCCGACTTACGAGCGAGTTCCGTTCCTGCGAGGTTCTCGTAAGATGAAATCTCGTATGTCGGAACCCGAAACATCATCCCCATATGTATCGGCGAAACTGTTCAATCTACCTCCTAGCATGTTTAAAAGAACCATCAAAGACTTCATACATACTTGACCTCTCTAAATGGCTTTAAGAATCTGTTGGAATCCTGGCAAAAAACAATGCAGACATGTTCCTGTTTTTAATTTTCTACATCTACCTTATAATCTGTCTGTTTGCTACTTTGATATCTTTGTTTTAACTTGTTTTTTTTTTAAATCTGTATTTCTCTCTTATGATTGTCTATTGTTGATTGTTCAAGGAAAATCTACTGTTGCTGTGTCATCATTCTTTAGTTTGTAGGCAGGTCTCTCTTATAAATGAGTCCTCAAGGCTCAGTGAGATTAACCTGCCTAAATAAAGGTTGAATGAATATACTGTGTACATGAACTTCATATGCTGCTGTCACTTTACTACAAATGTCAATGTCAGAACCTTCATTTTATTTTATAGATATACTTTTTATATTTTTATACTACTTGCTAAAACTCAGGACAGTATAACACCTTTATTATTTCATTTTATGCTTATGTTTATTAAATGTTTAAATGTTTAAATGGTTATTGTCTCTAAGGGAGAGTCCAGACACCCTGCGGAGAAAACTCATTTCAGCCGCTTGTATCCGAGATCTCGTTCTTTCGGTCACAACCCAAAGCTCATGACCATAGATGAGGGTGGGAACGTAGATCGATCGGTAAATTGAGAGCTTTGCCTTTCGACTCAGCTCTCTCTTCACCACGACAGACCGGTACAGCGCCCGCTTCACTGCGGACGCTGCACCTATCCGCCTATCGATCTCACGCTCCAGTTTTCCCTCATTCGTGAACAAGACCCCGAGATAGAGATAGGGTGAGAAGCTCAGTCATCCGGGAGGGACTCGGAGTAGAGCCGCTGCTTCTCCACATCGAGAGGAGCCAGTTGAGGTGGCTCGGGCATCTGGTTAGGATGCCTCCTGGACGCCTCCCTGGTGAGGTGTTCCGGGCATGTCCCACCGGGAGGAGACCCAGAGGAAGACCCAGGACACGCTGGAGGGACTATGTTTCTCGGCTGGCCTGGGAACGCCTTGGGATTCCCCCAGAGGAGCTGCTCCATGTGGCTGGGGAGAGGGAAGTCTGGGCCTCCCTACTTAGGCTGCTACCCCCGCGACCCGACCCCGGATAAGCAGACGAAAATGGATGGATGGATGGTTATTGTTGTACCAGGGGTCTGAGAGTAATGTAATTTCAATCCTGTGTATGTCATATTGCAGTTTTGACAATAAAGTTGACTTTGACTTTGAAAATGAAATTAAAACAAAAATTTGTGTTAAAGTTGAGTTTATTTGCCATATGCAAAGTTAACAGGGTTTATCTAAAACGGCTAAGTCTGGTCCTCTGGACATTCAAAAAACAAAACAAAAAAGTGGAAACGTTTCGTCTTTTGTCCGAAAGACTTCCTCAGTCAGTTCCTCCTGATAGAGGATATTTGCAAACTGAGGTGTACCGCAAACCCACCCACACAGACCAGTACAGTACTGTACAGTATTTGCAGTTTGACTCCCATCACCCTTTGGAGCACAAGTTAGGAGTATAGTCATCAGGACTCAGAGAGCAGACAGCGTCCCCACTAACTCAGGAGCCAGACAGAAGGAGAAATCACACACAAAACAGGCTCTAGAGAAATGTGGATATCCTAACTGGGCCTTCCTGAAAGCAGAGAAGAAACCCAAACAGGACTCCAGCCAGCCATCAGGTGAAAAGAAGGAACCCAGACCAGTGGTCATTCCGTATGTTGCGGGAGTTTCAGAGACATTGAGACGTTTATTTTCTAAACACAACGTCCCAGTGGCTTTTAAACCCCAAAATACATTACGGCAAAGACTGGTTCATCCCAAAGATCCAGTCCCCCGGCACAAACAGAGTAATATTGTGTATGCTGTTCAGTGTCAGGAGGGCTGTGATCAGTCTTACATCGGGGAAACTAAACAGCCACTGGCCAAAAGGATGGCCCAGCACAGAAGATCAACATCATCAGGTCAGGACTCTGCAGTCTACACTCATCTCCAGGCCAGCGGTCACTCTTTCAGGGATGAAGATGTTCACATCCTTGATAGAGAGGAACGATGGTTTGAGAGAGGAGTAAAGGAGGCCATCTTTGTGAAAAGAAACCGTCCATCATTAAACAGAGGTGGAGGCCTCCGGGTTCAACTGTCCCCCTCTTACAATGCTGTTATTGCTAGTATCACTCAGCCCTCTGTGAATAGCAAACAACCATCAGGGTGCTAACGATCCATCGTTAGGCTGATGGTCCTCCTTGATCATGTGAGCAGCTGGTTTCGGCTGTCATCAGCCAACTGGTTGATCCACCGTGAGAGGGTGCTATATAAGACTGAGCTGAATACAGCATCTCGGAATGAGGAAGTCTTTCGGATGAAAGACGAAACGTTTCTACTTTTTTGTTTTATTTTTTGAATGTCCAGAGGACCAGACTTAGCTTTTTTAGATTTCTCTACCTGGATTATTGAGCATGCATCCGGGTTAACACAGGGTTAACAGTACAATGTAAATGCTGAATGAGAAGAACTGATTTGACTCGCAAAAAAATCAATGAACACACAAACAAGAAATACTAGCATGCAATAAGAGTACAAATAAAACACCAAAAACTGAAAAATTAGTTATAATATTTACAATGCCCTAAAGAGAGATAGTAAACAACAACATAGTAGAATATAACAGTGCAAGCAGGATTAATTTGAATGAATAAATATGTCAATGTAGTAATATAAGCTATGCACATGATATATACGTGT
>JBBPBX010062219.1:0-20893 GCA_038048925.1 Garcialebias charrua | reverse complement strand
CTATACCAACATCAACTACCTCATACATATACTGTGTACATTAACTTATATGCTGCTGTGCCACTCTTTGCAAATGTCAATGCTAGAACCTTCAGTTTATTTTATAGATATACTTTTTATACTTTTTATACTACTATGCAAAAACTCAGGACAGTATTACACTTTTATTATTTCATTTTATGCTTATGTTCATTGGGTGTTTGGTGTTTCAGGGGTGTTGGGTGTTTCAGTGTTGGTGTAAATTTTCATACTTTTATACTATTATGAAAAAACTCAGGACAGTGTTACACTTTTGCTATTTTATGCTTATGTTTATTAAATGTTTTAGTGTTTAGTGTTTAGATGGTTACTGTTGCACCGAGGGACTGAGAGAAACGCAATTTCGGTCATGTGTATGTCCTGTACATACTGTATTGCAGTTCTGACAATAAAGTTGACTTTGACTTTGACTTTGAATCCGAGGTTCGACTATCCGACGGACCCTCTTCTCCAGAACCCCTGAATAGACCTTACCAGGGAGGCTTAAGAGTGTGATCCCCCTATAGTTGGAACACACTCTACGGTTCCCCATTTTGAATAGAGGAACCACCACCCCAGTCTGCCAATCCAAGGGAACTGCCCCTGATGTCCACGCGATATTGCAGTGTGTAAGCCAACACAACCCCACAACATCCAGAGCCCTAAGGAACTCAGGGCAAATCTCATCCATCCCCGGAGCCCTACCACCGCAGAGCTTTTTAACCACCTCGGTGACCTCAGCACCAGAGATTGGAGAGCCCGACCCAAAGTCCCAAGGCTCCCCTTCCTCAGTGGAAGACGTGCCAGTAGGATTGAGGAGGTCTTCGAAGTACTCCGCCCACCGACTCACAACATCCCGAGTTGAGGTCAACAGCATGCCATCCCCACCATAAATGGTGTTGGTCGCGTACCACTTTCCCCCCCTGAGACGCCGGATGGTGGACTAGAATCGCTTCGAAGCCGTACGGAAGTCATTCTCCATGGCCTCTCCGAACTCCTCCCACGCCCGAGTTTTTACCTCAGCAACCACCCGAGCCGCATGCCGCTTGGACTGTCGGTACCTATCTGCTGCTTCCGGGGTCCCACAGGCCAAAAAGGCCTAACAGGACTCCTTCAGCATGACAGCATCCCTCACCGCCGGTGTCCACCACCGGGTTCGAGGGTTGCCACCACGACAGGCACCAACAACCTTGCGGCCACAACTCTGATAAGCTGCCTCGACAATAGAGGTGCGGAACATGGCCCACTCGGGCTCAATGTCCCCCGCCTCCCTCGGAACGTGCTCAAAGCTCTCCCGGAGGTGGGAGTTAAAGCTCTGTCTTACGGGAGACTCTGCCAGACGTTCCCAGCAGACCCTCACAATACGTTTGGGTCTGCCAGGTCTGACCGGCATCCTCCCCCACCATGGGAGCCAACTCACCACCAGGTAGTGGTCAGTTGACAGCTCCGCCCCTCTCTTCACCCGAGTGTCCAGGACATACGGCCGCAGATCAGATGAGACAACAACAAAGTCGATCATCGAACTACGACCTAGGGTGTCCTGGTGCCAAGAGCACATATGTACACCCTTATGCCTGAACATGGTGTTCATTATGGACAATCCATGACGAGCACAGAAGTCCAACAACAAAACACCACTCGGGTTCAGATCAGGGGGGCCGTTCCTCCCAACCACACCCCTCCAGGTCTCACTGTCATTTCCCACGTGAGCGTTGAAATTCCCCAGCAGAACAAGGGAGTCCCCAGGAGGCGCACTCTCCAATACCCCCTCCAAGGACTCCAAAAAGGGTGGGTAATCTGCGCTGCCGTTTGGCGCATAGGCACAAACAACAGTCAGAGTCCATCCCCCCACACGTAGGCGAAGGGAGGCTACCCTCTCGTTCACCGGGGTGAACCCCAACGTACAGGCACCAAGATGGGGGGCAACAAGTATGCCCACTCCTGCTCGGCGCCTCTCACCATGGGCAACTCCAGAGTAGAAGAGTGTCCAACCCCTCTCAAGGAAACTGGTTCCAGAGCCAGAGCCATGTGTTGAAGTGAGTCTGACTATTTCTACTCGGAATCTCTCGACCTCGCACACTAGCTCAGGCTCCTTCCCCACCAGAGAGTTGACATTCCATGTCCCAATGGCCAGCTTCTGTAGCCAAGGATCAGACTGTCAGGGTCCCCGCCCTCGGCCACCACCCATCCCACATTGCACCCGACCCCTTTGGCCCCTCCCATAGGTGGTGAGCCCATGGGAAGGGGGACCCACGTCTCCTCTTCGGGTTGTGCCCGGCCGAGCTCCATGGGTGAAAGCCCGGCCACCAGGGGCTCGCCAACGTGCCCCACCTCCGGGCCTGGCTCCAGAGTGGGGCCCCGGTGACCCGCGTCCGGGCGAGGGAACATTTTGTCCATTTATTTTACTCATCATAAGGGGTCTTTGGGCTGCACTTTGTCTGATCCCTCACCTAGGACCTGTCTGCCTTGGGTGACCTTACTAGGGGCATGAAGCCCCTGACAGCATAGCTCCTAGGATCATTGGGACACTCAAACCCCTCCACCACGGTAAGGTGGCAGCCCAGGGAGGGGTGAGGCTATACTGAGGCTATACTATGTTTCATAAACTGTGGCTAGGATGTGTAAGAGAAGTGGAGTATGCTCTATTCACACAATGAGAGTTGTTGGCCAATCGACTTCATGTTGTGCCATTAACTCTAAAATAGTTGTTGAATCAAGTGTTTACTTATGTAGGTAAAACTAGATGCTAAACAATCCATTAAAATACACCATAATGCAGAAAATGGCATCTATTTATTTCTACTAATTACTAACTTCTACTAATTGAACTACAGCCATTTAAGTTGACCTTTTGGGTCTAAATCCATATTGGCAATAAGATGATAATTTATGTTTTTCCACAAACTTGTCAAATTGTTGCAAAAACAATTTTACTGTGAAAATTGAGAAAGAAGAGATATAGGTCTATAATTGGAGAATTGATGTTTATCACCACTTTAAAAAAGGAATTACTTTTGCTGTTTTCATTTTACTTGGAAATGTACCTGTTAGAAAAGAAATCTGCTACCAGAATGTCAATAGCCCTGTTTCCATCCATTTTCATTTCGAATTTTGAGCTACCTCGCAAATATGTAAATACAAATTAATGCAGAGCATAAGTGTTTCCATCTACTGGCTTGAAGCGCTTTTTCCAAGCCGCGCACAGCGTCATTACGTCAGACGTCAGCGTCATTACGTCAGACGTCAGCACTGCGCATGTCTACAGTAGACCAGAGAGTAAACAGGAAGTAGCGGTTGAAAACAGAACCCGGTCACACATCTCGTCAAAATGGGGAGAATATTTCAGGTACGTGCTGCTGTCGGGCGAGTTGTATTTATTCTGTCATGCCAACTAGTTTTAGCGAGTTACATGTTGTTCGGAGCGGAAACAGCTGATCAGTCACGTGACGTGAATGTGCGCTACGGTAGCACCCCAGCTAGCAAGCAAATGTTCAGATGACGTTCAGTGAACGTCGTCTAAAGGTCGAATGTCGAATGTTCAGGACCCAACCTTGTCTGAACGTTGCCTGAACGTTAACGCTGAACATCCACTCACTGTTAGAAAAAAAAAATTTGGTGTAATTTTATTCAATTAGTTCTTACATCTTTGACACTTTAATGGTTGTTATAATTTATGACCAAATCTCTATTTTTGTTTTGTTACAAAAGGTGTGCACTTCTGACATTGTCTGAACATTGTCTGAACATTGTCTGAACATTGCCTTAACATTGTCTGAACATTGCCTGAACATTGCCTGAACATTGCCTGAACATTGTCTGAACATTGTCTGAACATTATCTGAACGTTGTCTGAACGTTTCCTGAACGTTAACTCTGAACGTTCACTCACTGTAAGAAAAAAAGGAGTATTTTCATTCACTTATTTCTTACATCTTTGACACTTTAATGGTTGTTATAATTTATGACCAAATCTCTATTTTTGTTTTGTTACAAAAGGTGTGCACTTCTGCCATTGTCTGAACATTGTCTGAACATTGTCTGAACATTGTCTGAACATTGCCTGAACATTGCCTGAACATTGTCTGAACATTGTGAACATTGTCTGAACATTGCCTGAACATTGTCTGAACATTGTCTGAACATTGCCTGAACATTGCCTGAACATTGTCTGAACATTGTCTGAACATTGTCTGAACATTGTCTGAACATTGTCTGAACATTGTCTGAACATTGCCTGAACATTGTCTGAACATTGCCTGAACATTGTCTGAACATTGTCTGAACATTGTCTGAACATTGCTCTGAACATTGTCTGAACATTGTCTGAACATTGCCTGAACATTGCCTGAACATTGTCTGAACATTGTCTGAACATTGTCTGAACATTGTCTGAACATTGCCTGAACATTGTCTGAACATTGTCTGAACATTATCTGAACGTTGTCTGAATGTTTCCTGAACGTTAACTCTGAACGTTCACTCACTGTAAGAAAAAAAATTGGTGTATTTTCATTCACTTATTTCTTACATCTTTGACACTTTAATGGTTGTTATAATTAATGACCAAATCTCTATTTTTGTTTTGTTACAAAAGGTGTGCACTTCTGACATTGTCTGAACATTGTCTGAACGTTCACTATGAACATTCACTTGACATGACAATCATGTTTGCTGTGACTTCTTTAATCAGTCTTTATATCTTCAATAGAGCAATGGGCCCACGTACGAGACCCCCACTCATATGGGTTCTTTATCTATAACCATAATTACATGGTTGTTGTCACCAGATCTCTATTTTTGTCTTGTTATAAAAAGTTTGCCCTGCACTGTAAACTATCAATTACTGTGAAAAACAAATGTTTGCTGTGATCATTTAATCAGTTTTTTATATATATTTAAAACCTATGGTTATTGTCACCAAATCTTTATTTTTGTCTTGATATGAAAGTGCACACTTCTGACGTTTTCTGAATGTTTGTTTACTGTGAGAAAAAAAAAACAAGTAGCATAATTTTATTTAATTAGTTTTTTAATCTTTAAAACTTTAATGGTCATTAATTATTATCACCAAATCTCTATTTTTGTTTTGAAGTGAACTTCTAATGTTGTCTGAATGTTGTCTGAACATTCACTCTGGACATTCAATGTGAAAAAACATGTTTGGTGTGATTTAATTTAAAGAGCATAGTACAAACTTAATGGTTGTTATTATTTATCACCAAATCTCTATTTCTGCGTTGTTATAAAAAATTGTACACTTCTGTTAGTTAGATGTTTAATAGAGGGTTTAGGGCCCTCTTTTCTCCCACAGTACTTCTCTCAGATAAACTCTGGTGCCAGAAAATGGCTTCCATTAACTCCTGTTTATCCCCCCAGAAGCAAAACCTTGTTGAAGCAAAACCTGTTCTGGTGGTTTGATTGAACACTGTGACAGTTGAGGGTGGGCAATCACAACCCCCACTGTTGGTTGGAGGCCCTTTCATTGGCCCTTTGATTTCTCCCAGGATGCCTTGTGGTGAAGGTTTCCCATCATTGCCACCATTTTAGTTTGTTTGGTTCAACACAGAGGAGCACCGCCCTGCAGCTGGATCTTGATGCTTGAACCAAATCCCCTGGTCAGCAGATACCAACAAGAAAGGTAAGGGCTTGAGGCCTTATGCTCCTAACCCCAGTTGAATAATGAAGGTTTGTGTTTGCTCATTAAATTATTCTGAATTAATTAAAATTTATAAGCTGCTTCCAAGTTACACCAAGACAGGTTTAAGGCTTTTGAACTGCAACTTCGGATGTTTTACTTTAATTTCAGAGTTAGCTAGCCTCAAAAATATTTGAGTTTTGCTTCTAAAGCTAAAACTTTCTCCAGTGAACAGCTGTTTCCTCAGCATCAGTTCCAGATGTTCTGTAACCGTCAGACTGTGGTTCTGCCGGAACTTTAAAACAGAACGCAGCTCACCCCGTCATTCCCGTCTCTCTGTTTCATCGGGTTTGGGTTTAGGAGTCCTATGACGGGGCCTGAATCCCTCTTCTAGTGTGGACGTCGCCGAACAGGAAGAGAGAAACGAACACATCCAGGTTGTGGAGGTCACTTACGCAGCGACTCTCAACAGATCAACTGACAAGAACTACATAAACTCTGAGACCGGTGAGCGTTTAAAGCAAACACAAAGCTTCTGAACAGTTTGAACCATACAGATCGAAAGAGTTCACTCAGCTGGATAAGGTGAAGAAACTTGAAGACGTTCAAGTGGAAAGATTATTATTACTTTTTTAACCTTTTTCACTACAGACTTGAGACTTGAACTGTTGTTCCTCCCCCCATCCCCCAATGCTGTTATTGCATGAGCACCCTGTGAGTCATCAAGGCCCCTAATGACCGTCAGGCTGATGTTCCTCATTTGCATGTGAACAAGCTGTTTTTATTGACATTGTTAAACCTGTTTGTCCTATGTGGAGGAACTGAAACTGAGGCTTCTAAGGGGTTAGGGTTAAACTCTCATTGACAATGGCAAAATACATTTATTCTGTTCCTAAATCTACTCTTTGGAGACAAAATCATCTTGCTGCCAAGCGGAAATTTAAGTGTTTAGATGATGACCAAGATGATTCTCAAGATTTTGATAAAAATTCTGCATTTCAGCATGAAGTCATTGCCATGCATAGTGAACACAGTGAATCACTTGAAAGTTCTGACTCTCTTCATGATGATGGCACCAATGAACCAGAAACTGTAGATATTCCTGTAAATGGGTCCTTTTCAGATGATGATCATGGCAGTATTCATTCAGACCATCATGCCAATCATTCTTATGATTTTCCCTCTGAATTGGATGTTCACATTTCACATAACTCTGAACTTGAACCAGATCGCTCAACAGATTGTTCTTCCTTACTGACGGTGAACAAGCCACCTATCAACATTTGCTGGGGTGGATGTTTTTTATTTATTTATTTATTTATCCAGTTATAGGGGAGACCCCAGCAAGGCACTGTGCATTTTCCAGATTGCCTTTGCACATGACTAATTACTCTTTTTTTGTTGTTTTTGTTTGTTTTTTGCAAATGCAGATGGAATCATGAATGGGGATTCTGCAGCAAGAGAGGATTTTATAAGGACTCATGCTGCAGAGCATTTAAAACATGCAAAAAGGGTAGAGGACATGCGCTCACACTGGACAATTAAAATGTGTCACAAAGAAGTGGAGGTGGGGCTTTCACACTGGACATTTAATGCACCACAAAGAAGTGGACACTGGACATTTAATGTACCACAAAGAAGTGGAGGTGAGGCTTTCACACTGGACATTTAATGCACCACAAAGAAGTGGAGGACACGGGCTCACACAGAACTGAGGAACACATTTTTTGGGGGGAGAGATGCAAATACAGGTGCTGGTCATAAAATTAGAATATGAAAAAGTTTATTTATTTCAGTAATTCCATTCAAAAAGTAAAACTTGTATATTATATTCATTCACACAGACTGATATATTTAAAAAAAAAATCTTATTGTTGATGATTATAACTGACAACTAATGAAAAGCCCAAATTCATTACCGGTAACAGAAAATTACATTACTTGAGATAAAAAATTAAAAAAGGATTTTTATAGATGTTGACCAACTGAAAAGTATGAAGTACCATGGTCCTTGCAAAAGGACCCCCAACTAAGTATTCAAAGATGTACATATTGTACATTTCATGTTCATAGTTCTCAGTTGGCCAACATTTATACAATTTTTTTAAATTAATCTCAAGTAATAGTCTAATTTTCTGAGGTACTAAATTTAGGGTTATCATTAGTTGTTGGTTTTAATTATCAGCATTAAAATAAATAAACTTGAAATCAGTTTAATTAAAGTTTCACTTTTTGAATGGAATTACTGAAATAAATCAACTTATTTAAAATATTATGACCAGCACACTTTTTAAACATATTTGTGGTGGGACTGTAATTTTATGTAGCTTTCATATTTCTCGTGTTACTGCCAGTGTTGCTAGTTCAGCTATAAATCCAAAAGAAAAATGAAGGCATGTTAATAAAAAAAAAAATTAATGTTAAGTACAGACCAAAGCTATGTGAGCTGTGTACTTTTAGATTTGTTTGTGTACTGGTACATTTTGTTTTGCCACCAGTTGATAATCTCCCTCCAATGTAATTTTAAAGCTTTTGTTTTTTTAAAGGTACCAAAGGTGGACTTTTCCATTTTATGTGTTGCTGTTCTGTTAATCCTTTAATTTATGTTAAAGAGGATAAAGGAAAAATGTAAGGAGTGATTTGTAAACCTTAATCCAACGGTTTCTACCATGTTTCCTGTTGCACAATGGATGGTCAAATGTGGTTCCTAGCTTTGTTTGCCTCAACGCAGTTTTGAAGTAGATGCATTATATTTTTCATATGCATAGCATGTACAGATTCTTTTTGTACCTATTTTTGTACCTATTTTGTTACAACTGATGCCAGTTATGCATTTTTTTTATTCATATACGGATTTGTTTTATATTATGATACTGATGCCTTTATGTGTAATAAACTGATTCTTTTATCATAACTTTCGCCTCTGTTATTTTTAATGTTAGTACTGTAGAATTAATTCATAGCCAAGAGTTATTTGCACAACTACATATCATCATGATTCCACTAATAAATCTCAATTTAAAACTGTGGATTGGGAACTTGAAAAGTTTGTGTTGTCTGAACGTTGAAGGGACAGTTTCTGAACGTTCAGGGGACGTTGTCTGAACATTCGGGGGATAGTTTCTGAACATTCAGGGACGTTCTCTGAACGTTTTATGGAGTTTCATTTGGACGTTCAGTGAACGTTTTCTGCAAACGTTCAGAGGACGTTGAACGTTCAGAGGACGTTGTCTGAACGTTCAGGGGACGTTGTCTGAACGTTCGGGGGACAGTTTCTGAACATTCAGGGGACGTTCTCTGAACGTTTTATGGAGTTTCATTTGGACGTTCAGTGAACGTTTTCTGCAAACGTTCAGAGGACGTTGATGACAACGTTCAGAGGACGTTGTCTGAACGTTCAATGTTAGCTGGGGGGGTGGATCAATTCTGTAAAATTAGAAATAGGGATCTATACCTATAACATTTTGGAGAGCTTCTGTAACGAAGGTCTCTAATTCCAATCTATTCCTCCATTCATTACTTAGTTTAGGTTAAACTAAAATAAAAAATGAAATATAGTTTGATCTAAATGTCTGTTGTCTTTTAGACGAACGACGTAGGATTTGGTATTCCTAATAAATTTTGAAGTCTATGGCGAGACTCATCAAAATGAATAGATAATCTAGAATAGAAACGATCGAATCGGTTCAATTTAGAAATTATGAGACCAGTGTAGTTTATTGTACCTTGAGTAGCTTTAAACTACATTGACTCTTCGACGATTGAGATTTAACAAAACGAACTGCATGTTGGCATAGTTAAATCCATATCATTCATTAACCAATGTTAATACAAAACCTTTTTGGCTGGGAGTGTTCAGAACCAAAACAATATCTCAACTAATGACAACAGTAATGACTAAACAACAAGGAAACAACGTTTCACTGCTTCGACACACTCTTGTCGTCAGATTCCAAAGTGCAACACACAAGAAAAACAGGTCTCAACTTTATGACCGAGGTCAAATTAAATCTCGTGGATTTAAACGGTTGTTAAGGTTAGTTTTTTGTTGTGGGTTTTAGGCTTAGCGTTTCTAAGTTCAAATTGGACAATGCGACTTATAGGGTGGGAAATATGGTAGTTTAAACCTGATTAGTTTATTTACTAACTTGTGTTTGGACGACCTTATTATCCCATGAAGTCGGTGTGTTTGTGAGATCTTTGTCTTTTGTGGAGTCATTGAACGCCTTGTAAGGTTTGATCTGATTTCGATGTACCCATTTAGCAATTGGCTCTTTGCGGCCTTTGCTGATTTTGATTTCGTAGACGACTGAGGACACTTTGTCTGTTATCAGATGAGGTCCAGTCCACCTGGGCATTAGTTTGCGGGCGAGAGTTCCGGTCTCGGACCCTCCTTTCCCGGTTGCTGGGGCGAACGTATAGTACCAGACTCTGTCTCCCACTTGGAGTTCATTGTGAGAGGCCTTCTGGTCATAGTACGCCTTACGTCCTTCAGCGGATCTTTCCAGGTTTTTCTGGGCGAAAGCAAAAGTGTTTCTGAGGTGTACATTCAAATCTTTGTCTTTGGCATGGCCTAACATCACCCCCCTTTGGTCATGGGGGACCACGAACACAGGTGAGGACGTCCGTCCATGGGCACAAGTTAGGATGCCACCGTTTAGTTTAAGCTGTTCGCGCAGCTGAGAGAAGACGGTACACAGGAATCGTTTAGGTTTTGGCCAACGTATCTTCTTACGTTTACCTCTTTCCGTGTAATTCAGGTGTGTCACAACCGTCGGCGCAGTCGCAGGTGTGTCTGATTGTACAGACTGCGACGGGTCACTGTCGTTGTGTGTGTCTTCCCACTTCTTGACTGAAGAGGGGCTCTTTGAGTCTGTAAAAACTATGTCATTTCTGATTAGTTCTAGACTCAAATGTTCCTGAACCAAGGTTTCATCGAAAGCTTGGCTGATAGCCGATTTACCTGTCCCAGGGGACAGTACAGCAACCTCGGTGTGGGGTCCTTGGATCTCCACACCTTTCTCTACCTGTGGTAGGTAATGTGAGTTTGCCCCCTTCTTGTCTGATGAGGGGTCCTCGTAATCTGCAACAATGATGTCCAAGTGACTGTCAGCATTTGGATGACTGTCATTTTCTGGACTCGGATGCTCTTGAACCAAGGTTTCATCGAAAGCTTGGCTGATTGCCGAATTACCTGTCCCAGAGGACAGTACAGCGTCTTCGGTGTGGGATCCTTGGAACTCAACACCTTTCACTACCTGTGGTAGGTAGTGTTCAGTGAGTGCTGAATGTGTCAGCTCACAGAGGAGGTTCTCTTGTTGGGCCAGAGTTTGGTCCAACTTTTGGGTCTCTTCTGTCTCACCTGTAGTTGAAAGTTCACTTACCAGGCTCTTGTCCTCGGATGAGCAGTCCCTTGTGTCCTCAGAGGTACTTGCGGTTAGGCAGCCTGTATCGCAACTAGGAGGCACTTTTATTGGCAGGGGTTTTCTAACTGTGCTCCACATTTTCTGTTGACCATAATCTATAATCGCGCCAAAACGGTTTATAAAGTCTTGGCCAACCAAAAATGGGAATGAGTCAAGTTTAGACACGTACACCGGGTGGCGTAGTGTCATTTCGCCAATCTGCATGTGAACCATAGCTATAGCTGATAGGGTTGTTCTCGTCTCTGCGAGACCCTGTAGCTCAATAGCACATTTCTCAAAGGGTATTTGCCTGTCAACACCGTTAGCGGCGGTCCTCAGCTCCTCGAACAGCTTGGCCGACATAATGGTTATATCAGCACTGCCGTCCAGGAGGGCTTCACGCTCAAGGACACCTTCCAGTGTGATGGGCAGGTAAGCTTTCTTAGCCACCCCCCTTTGTATAAAGTTACACAGAAACCTCACAGGTCTTGGCCCACGTTTCTGTTCACGTGTGACTCTGGCTGTGTACTCATGTTCACTGTCAGCATCTTGTTGGCTGTCAGCATCATGACCTTCAGGATGTTGTTGTGTGTCAGCAATTGGTTTGCTGTCAACATCCATGGCAATGTTGGTAGTAGTGTGCGCTGAGTTATTTGTGTGCTCTGAGTCTTTGTGAAAGACAGTGCTACACATCGCTCCAGGTTGGTCAATGTTGATAGTGTCATTATCAATGATAACGCCACTCATTGTATCAGGTTGGTCAAGCACAGTAACATTCAAATCTACTGACAAACTACTTACTTCCTCTGTCTCTTCCGAGCATAGAGGTGTTGGGCCATTATTCCGGGACATTCGTGACTCTTTGCCTGTCTCGAACTGTTCTGTTCGAGGCGCGGGAGGTGCAGTTCCAAGGCTCGGGGGTTTCTGTTGGGACCACGCATAGTTACATGAGTATAGGTCCTCATACTTCAATTTCTTTTGAAGTCCACCCACCGATGGACCTTGGTTTTCACCCACCTGGTTCGATCTGAACCATTGTGGGTCTCTTAGAGAGTGAACACCTACCTTTTGTGGTTCGTTGCTTGTCTCAGATTTTTCAATCTGAGGTGCTTCAGGGGCGGGGCTCCCTTTAAACCATTTTGAGTCACTGTTCCAGCTGGCACCAACATTTCGTTGTTTGTCAGTTTGAAAATCTTGTTCATTCTTGCTTGTATTATCCAACTCTTTTAACAACCGACGTAAGTACTCTACCTCTTCTGAGGTCAGAGGGCCTTTGAGACGACAGTGTTTATTCTCGCTTGTATTATCCAACTCTTTTAACAACCGACGTATGTACTCTACCTCTCCCGAGGTCAGAGGGCCTTTGAGACGACTGTTTATTCTCGCTTTCTATAGGAGAGAGAACCTCTCCTATTTTTAGCGACTGGGATACGACCTTTTGACCTGGGCACACCTCAGAGGGTGTTTTGTTTTGCATGTGAGCCTCAAAAGTAGTTACAGCGCACTGTTTCATCACTGATTGTCTAAACTGATGTTGTAACTCAAGGCCTTTTTTGAGACGTTTTTCTCTTTGTCGTTTGCTCTTGTTGTCACTAACTATGTGCTCTGAGTTATCCATGTGCTCTGAGTTATCAAAGACAAGGTCACTCAATGTACCAGTTTGGTCATCCTCCGTCTCATTCAAGTTTTCAAACAACCAACTTATAATAATAATAATAATAATAATAATGAATTCAATTTGTAATGCACTTTTCATTAATAAAAATCTCAAAGTGCTACAATGTGTAACAAGGTAAAGATAAAAAATAAAACAAGTAATAAAATCAAATAAAATCAACAATAATATCGACTAAGATCAAAGATAAAATCATGTAGATTTAGGCTTGCTTAAAAAATAAATAAAATAAAACAAGTGATAAAATCAAGTAAAATCAATAAAGATATCAGCTAAGATCAAAGATAAAATCATGTGGAGGCAGAATAGGCTTGCTTAAAAAGAAAAGTCTTAATGCCGCTTTTAAAGTCAACCAGTGACTGTGGAGCTCTCAGGTCATCAGGGAGGGAGTTCCACAGGCGGGGGGCAGCCACACAGAATGCTCGGTCTCCCATGGTCCTCAATTTGGTCCGAGGAATATGAAGTAAATTACTGTTCTGTGACCGTAGAGACCGGGTGGATGAATATGGTGCAAGAATGTCCTTTAGATAGTCAGGTGAAGTGCCGTGCAAGCATTGATGGGTAATGAGAGCAGTTTTATATTGAATTCTGTAGGTGACAGGAAGCCAATGGAGGTTATGGAGAATGGGTGTAATATGATCAAATTTGCGAACTCTCAACAGAATCCTAGCTGCACTGTTTTGAATATATTGAAGCTTCTGAATGTTTTTGCCAGGGATACCAATAAACAGGGAGTTGCAATAGTCGACTATTATGTCCACTATCTCCTCAGAGCTTAGAGGTATGTTGCCTTTTTTCTGGAACTTCTGTGACCTTTTGCTACTCCCGGACTGTCTAGTCCGCGGTGCAGGGACAGGGCCTTTGCTCGGTGTAGACCGCGGAGGGTCACTTAAAGAGCGGACACCTACCGTTTGTGGTTTTTTGCTTATCTCGGGCAGCTTCGTCCGAGGTGCAAGGACAGGGCTTTCGCTCGTCCTTCTCAACCATATTGGGTCTCTTAACCACTTTGGGTCATTGTTCCAACGGGCATCAACATGTCATGGTTTGTTTGTTTGAAAAACATGTTTTTTCTCGCCTATGTTAGGAGAGGGAGTTGATGAACTTGTCCCTTCCAGCTCCAGCGAGTGGGATTTGACCTTTTCTTGGTAATGTAGTTCACGCTCTGGTTTTGTTTTTAACCAGATCGGATCATTGCTTTGTCTGTGAGCGTCACAAACATTTACAGCACCCCGTTGTGTTTTTGATTCGCCTAACAAACGTTCGAACTCAAGTCTTTTTCGATGATCTTCTTCACGTTCTTGAATGTGCTTCTGCCTTAATACTTCCAGCTCTTCAAGCCTTGATGCAATCAGCTTGAGAGCTTCATCATAATTGCCATATCCCATCTTTGTCTTGAAATTTCTCCAAATTAATGAGAGATGTTTGTAGTATGTTATTTTAAATATTTCCATATTTAAAATAAACTGGAGTCATTAATTGTACACAGAAAAACGTTAAAAATGCCATTTTTAACTAAAAGTGTACAGTTATGCACACCAATTCTGTTTAAAATGCAGAGATGTGAAGAGATTAATGTGGAAATGCTCTGTTCTCCATCATTTTTTTTTTAAATTTGAAAATCAAATAAAAGATGTTTTTTGAGTGTTATTTTAAATATCTTCAGTATTTAAAATGAGCATAAAGTGTTTGTCTGTACCTCTGTTATTCTATTTTTTTTATTTAAAATAAACAGGAGTTTTTGTTTGTGTACAGAACAATTTTTAAAGCTGGTAATTCACCATAAAAATGCTGACATCTCCTGATTTTTCAGAGAGGCCTAATGTAAACGTCTTTTAACCAACAGGGGGCAGATTCAAGTCTTAAACTTATCACGAGGTGACCTTTTCTCTCTACTTCCGGCCGCTAGAGACGGCCTGGTTGACTCCTTACAGCCTAGCCGTTAGCTTGCGAGTAGCATCTAACAACTCGGTAAAAATATCAACATTGGAAAGAGTTTGAGCCAGTATGTGATAAACGCTCGAACTACGTTCTTGTCAGAGACACATCTGTATGATTAGACAGTTTAGATGGCTTACATTGAATTTTTAAACTTTAAGTGAAATCTCCGTTTGTCTTGTGTTGAGGGACACGTAGTCTGAAGACAGAGAGGGGGCGGGCCGACGCAGCAGCGTGCGTGGCGCGTCACCATCTTCCAGCGAGGCGGAGCTCGCTACTCAGATACGTGACGTCAACCAATCAATCATAGCGCATGTAGTTCTTTTCCCAAGCGTTCATGGTGAATGTAGTTTTATTACCATCAACCAATGCAGTGCCGGAAACGACGACAAAAGTGGGCTGGCCGCATCGACGTGCGTCCCCACCTCAGCGAATCAGCGCTTTACAGATACGAGACGTGATTGACAGATCACGACTCTCTTTTTATCCAATCACAGCTCATAAACAAACATGTATGACACGTCGCTTTAACGTTAGCTTAGCATAGCAGAACCCAATTCTACAGACTCTATACACAACTCAAATGCTTCAAATTAACTTTCCAAAATTCTGAAATATGCGGCGATCACACCTAGATAGGCCAACTTAGTTACGCTTAGTAACCCAGCACTGCAGCTGTTGAACAAACACGGACTCGCTTGGAGCCACTTCAAAGTCGGTTCCGGTCCACTTTTTAATGGAGTAGGACTCGGGTCTGACAGAACCCAGCTGACAACGTTCTAACAGTAATGTGCTTTTTTGACCTGTTCTAAAATGTAAAATACCACACATAGCAATCCGGTAGATGTTAATAATAGCTCTCAGGCAGTTTGACTCGGCGGTCAACAAAGCTTTGTACAGGAGTCTGCGTGAACTGGACCAGAACCAGAACCCCCCACAGACCACGGGCTGACAAAACCTCGCCTAAAGCTTCCAACACCGTGTAACAGAATTGAACGAATAACAATCTCTCAGCTTCAAATGATAAAAACATGCAGAATCTACCTGTCTTGAACACTTCCAGCCAAAATTATTATCCTCAGAGTTTAAAACTTGGATCCTATTATGCAAACATGGCGCTACAGTTCATGAGAGACCACAGATTTATCAATAAACTTTCAGAAACCGGCACGGGCCACCAGATGAAGGAAACATGAGTTTACTTCAATGGTTTTCCCCGTACGGGCCACCAGATGAAGGAAACATGAGGGGACCACCATATTGTGTCTTTAAACACATACGGTGCCACCCAGATGTAAAGGATTTTATCAGGGGTCAGTATTAAGCTGACCTCTTTATCCTTAATTAATTACTTATTCAGATTGAATAGTAATTTCACGGATTCTTTTCTTTTTCAGTTTACCCAATATTTCTGTGATCTTTATGATGGATAAATAAATAAAGCCATTAAGTGACAGAGACGTTAACTTAGTTTGGTATGTCAAAGACACTACCATTTATTTAAAATAAATCAACTAAATTAACACCATTACACTTGATTGACATGATTTCACTTTCTTGCAATTTAACACGTCAGCACATTTAAATTGTAACACAACAGACATAAATACAGGATGTTAACATATTTAGTCTGAGGCTCTATGACTTAAATAGTTTCCAGCTTAGAATTGAGGGGAAAGGAAATAGGAGGAGAGATGGTTTAAAGGAAATTGTCTTGAGCATGTTACCAGAAGTGACACTTCCCATCAGATTTCTGCTGAAATCCAGGTACGTTTGTAAACAGCTCTTTACCTTTGACGACGAGTCTGATAAAGAGATGACACCAGCCTTTCAGGCGTACAGAATCGTTGCAGGTCCAGCACGTCCGAGCCGGTTCTGGTTTACGTTTCAACGTCTCCTGGGATCCGCGTCGATCATCAGAAAATATGTCAGCTACTGGTTGACTTCAAGATAACTTATTCCAGAAAGGAATTTAATTCAAAGTTCTGAGCTTGTACGCTCGGTTCAAGTGGACTCATAACAAACATGTTATCAGCCTTTAACTGGATGACGTGTCCTTAGCGTGTGACTAAACGTCCATCCAGCTCTTTGGGAAAGTTCACATCTCTTGAAGTTCCCAGCAGACTCCGAAGCGTTCATGGAAGCAAACGCTTTTACTCAAAAATGTTGAGATTAGAACACACTTTCCTCATTGGTCCGTGGGCCAAGAGGAGTGTGAAAACGTGAAGTGAAAACTCAAGGTTGACAGCAAGTCTGCTTAGATAACAAAGAGGAATGTTTTGGAAAAGTGTCTGAAAGAGAGGAGACATCTCGACGCTAACGAGAATTTTAGCTGAACTCAACAAAAACAACTCCTGAGCAAGTCAATTTGACACCTTATTCAACTTTGTCATAGATATTTTGAGTAGACACTTTCATTTGGTCAAGTAACACAGTAATACTCCATATTAAAAGAATAACAGCATATAACATATATCATGAAAATGACAAAAGTTATTCTTTTGATTACATTAGAATAAAATCAAAGATAGAAATAGTCTCTTTTGGTGACTATGTTCTCAGATTACAACTAATGGAATAATTTGTAGTAAATGTCTTGCTTTACTGAGAGGTCAGTAAAGGTCATCTCTGGAACAAGTTCAAAAATACACAGGTGTATCAGAGTGGACACGGTCATGCCCACTACACTATTCATATGATATAATTCCTACTCCTCGATGTGAATATTACTTGTGTTATCATCATTGAGCCATGTCTCTGACAGCGTTATTATCGTAAAAGTTCTATTTAACTGTTTTAAGTAATCTGTTATTTTGGATATGTTTGCATTTATACTTCTGCTATTAAAGTGAATAATAGAGAGAACTCCATTTGATATATTGATGTCATTAAACTGCTCTTCATTATAATATTCGCTATCTTTTATTACAGGAATTTTTTTTGCATCAATCACATTTTCAACATTATATATTTTAGGTTCTGAGTCTTCGTATGTTGTCATGTTCTAATGTATTTGTTCATTTCACTGTATATTTTATCCATTTTGAGTGTGAGTTGTTTCATTGATTTGTAATTTTTCATCTCCTGAGTTCATCCAGATCCGTCAGCTCTTTTATCATTTTAGGCTGAGACCCTTCCTTTGTTTTGATAAAGATGTATCCATTTCTTGTCCATGTTGATGCTATTTTGTTCTGTTTTTTTAACAACCTTGCTTCCTTTGCAATTTTTCCATTTTTTTTGGTTAGATGTTCATTTATGTAAACTTTTGATCCCTGTAGATTTCTTTTTTACGCATAACATAGTTTTTTGTATTCCTGCTAATGAACTTGACAACTACTGACGGTTTGAATCTTGGTGAATTATTGGGCAGGGTGTGACAGAACAAAATGTCCCCATAGCCTATGTCAATTTTCATGTCCTGAAAAAAAGTAACTACACAATCCTCCAGAGTCTCTTGTTCTTCCTGAGATTCATACTCATTTGGGTCACTGTTATTAGAAGCTCTTTTATATGTGCGACACTTACTAACATCAAGTCCTGATATCACCACGTTGTCTTGCTTTGTGTATTGTTCTAAATCCTCTATTTTTCATTCTAGTTCAGCAATTTTTTTGTCTTTGCTAATTATCAGTTCTTTCAGTTCTCTTATTTCTTTAACCAGACCGGCCTAGGAATCCACTTTTGCTGTTAAATTTTCTATTTGTTCACTCATAAAGTTGAGTGATACTTTAAAGTCTTGCATATCTGAGTTGTTTCCCTCCGAGTCTGGTGACTTTTGTCCTCTATTTCTCATATTTACAGAGTCTGGTGATTTTTGTCCTTTATTTCTCATACTTACAGAGTTTGTGATCTAGTGGTAGTAGGTCTTTGGTTTGTTCGCTGAACCACGTGGCCCTTCCACGAGGCTCACAGGCCTAACGATGGTGGCTGTGGCCCAGTAGTACAGCACCCAGATCAGCAGTTATTGGAACAGAACTCACGGTTTCAGCAGCCCACAGCAATCAGATCTATTATCCGAAGAGGTTTGCTCACTAGATCCGATGTAGCCCAGTTAGCACAGCACGTAGTTTCAGTAGCTCCAGGTGCAGCTCCGATGCCAGCCCAGCCCAGGCGGCGGTCCCCTGGCTCACCCACGGCGCTCGGCCCAGCTCGAAACCCCAGGCGGCGGCCCCCCAGCTCTCTCACGGCGCTCAGCTCAGCTTGAAGCTCCAGGCGGCGGTCCTCCAGCTCGCTCACGGCGCTCGGCCCAGCTCGAAACTCCAGGCGGCGGTCCTCCGGCTCATCCACAGCGCTCGGTCCAGCTGCTCCCGTCCAACAGCAACTTGCTCGTTGCTTTGCTCCCGTCCAACAGCAACTCGCTCGTTGCTCTGCTCCCGTCCAACAGCAACTCACTCGTTGCTCTGCTCCCACTGCTCCCGTCCAACAGCAACTCACTCGTTGCTCTGCTCCCGTCCAACAGCAATTCGCTCGTTGCTCTGCTTCCGTTCACAGCAACTCGTTCGCTGCTCTGCTCCCATCCAACAGCAACTCGCTCGTTGCTTTGCACACGTCCAACAGCAACCAGCTTGCTGCTCTGCTCACGTCCATAGCAAACAGCTTAGCGTCCACCACCACCACTAGCGTCCACCAGCAACCAGATTAGCTCAGCTCTCGTCCATCTGGGGCCTGGATGTAATTTATTGTCCCACAGCAACACTCCAATGCCTCTCTGGCCTCACTAGCTCACAGACTGCAGATCAGATCACAGACTTCAGATCGTCAGCCCGTAGCAATAATCCCCAACTCCGTGGTGTTTTGCCGCATTAGCTTTTTATCAGCAGCACATGGCTAGCGTTAGCTTGTAGCCTGTAGCCTCCACTCCCAGCTTTGTTGTATTCTTTCGCTGTAACAAAGCACCTCCAGCGTGTCGGCCCGCGTTTCTTCGTAACAACCAGCGTATTTTTCCGGTTTATTTGTTAACGAAGCCCGCAGCTACGGCACCCGGTTACGGTGACCCAGCTCGGTTAGCTTTGATTAGCCCGGTTGATAGCTACGCTAGGCTAACTCTCGGCAAAAACTCATGGACACGTTGGCCTGTAGATTCATAATTCTGGATAGCATGTTCCAGTCCAATATCCGCAGCTGTCTCCTCTCTGCACATCCAGCGCAAAAAAACTGCGAGTACAAGCTCTCCAAATACTCCTTTTTGAGGTAGTACTGGTAGGAGCTCGACTAAGTACATCTTCTCCACCCAGCCGCCATCTTGATATGCTATGTTTCTTAAGTAAAGTTTTAACTACAGCAATCTTAAAATGCTGTATACGCTGTATTCTTGTATAGATATGGTAAAGTGCTGTATGAATGGGTAAATGAGGGCACAGATTGTAAAGCACATACTGATATATTTCAAATATTTATTTATTTTAATGTTGATGATTATAACTGACAACTAATGAAAACCCCCAATTCAGTACAGATGAAGCAACCTCCCAGTTGGAGATGATTGAACTTTGTGAGTATCACAGACTGAAATGTGTTTTAAGAGAAGGAACCACAGAGTTTTGGAAAATTGTACCCACAGACAAATACCCCAAAGTAAAACAGGCTGCACTCAAGCTAATGTCAATGTTTGCATCAGCATTTGTCTGTGAATCAATTTTTTCTATACTTAAGCAAGTGAAGTCTAAACATTGTTCTGTTCTTACTGACACACAGGTGAAAGATTTGCTTTGAGTAGCCACAACAGTGTACAAGCCAAACTTAAAGACACTTGTAAAAATTAAAGAATGCCTAAGGGACTAAGAAAAAGAACTAAGGACTAAGAAAAAAAAACAGATTGAGCAGGGACATTGAAATACATCATGAGGACATATCTATATGCCACACCCTGCCCAGCAAGACTGACAACTTCAAACCGGTGGTTGTGGTGAAGTTCATCAGCAGAAAAGCAAGAAATAAAGTGATCATGCAAGCAAAAAAATTACAGGGAACAAGAGTTTTCATAAATGAACATCTAACAAAGCGAAATGGAGTCATTGCACGTGAAGCACGATTATTAAAAAAAGCAAAAAGAATTGTGTCAACATGGACGAGAAATGGAAAAATCTGGATCAAAGTAAAGGAAACATCACAACCTACAGTAATACGAGACTTGAAGGACTTGGACAATTTTAGATGAACATAGGAGAAGACAAACAAATATTTCTCACAAACATCCATAAAAAAATTGGTCTGATGAACAAACAC
>JBBPBX010062217.1:0-11743 GCA_038048925.1 Garcialebias charrua | reverse complement strand
ATATATACATATATGTGTGTATATATATATATATACATACATATATATGTACACATACATACATATACACGCCTATTATATATATGTGTGTGTGTGTACTGTACATATATATACACACATATGTGTACATATGATATGTATATACATATATGTGTGTGTGTGTATATATATACATATATGTGTGTGTATATATATATACACTTATATGTGTGTATATACTGTATATATACACATATATATAGACATGCATACATATATACACATATACGTTACATACGTATATATATTTATACATATACACACATATATACAGTATATATAATGTATATATTTTTATATATACAGTATATACACACATTGATGATGGTGGAGTACACTACTTTGGACAAGTGGCATGTGTCCTAAAAAATCTGTGCTCCTCCATTGTCCCAGTTGATCAACAAGTGTGTTCCAAACTCTAAAACATTTGTAATGTACTGTAAACTTAACAATATGTTATCAATCAATTCCAATCAAAATATCAAAGCATCTTTATTTGAATACTGTAAATGTTACATGTCAATGAAATTGTAACAGTTTAAAAAAATGAAAGACTGGTTTTGTTTGTAGAAACAGAAAAACATATTACTAAATCTGCAGTTGAGGGGTAAAAAGGAAATAGTGGATTGGATTTCCTGGAAGACTGAATCTCTGTCCTCCGACCTAGGAATATGCCCCCTGACCAATCAGTGACCACACTGTGCTGATGTCATAACTGGACCCTACAAGAACCAGACCTATGTACCCCAGTGAGGCAAGCACCAAAATAGGTCAGGTTTCACGTGAACAGGACCCTGTGGGTACACTCCATAACTAGTTGTTAACTAGTTACGAAGGAGACTGAACGAGATTGAACAAGCCCTGTGGATAAAGGGCATAACTGACCTCCCCGAGGGATAAAAGGTGCCTTTTCTTCACCACTTGATAGAACCGACGGGTTTGTTTGGGAAAGCTCTGGATCAAATTCAGACCAAGCTGGACCAGAGGCGCAAACAGGCTGAAGCTGTCCGGGTGGGCATTCCCAGGAGAAGCTTCCCCCCCCCCAGGGAGTCTGCTGGGGGCAGACCTGCGTAGCCTCGACACCGCTCAGCAATGCGTGCCCCACCGCAAAAGCGGCCGGCGTACGAGGACGAGCACCGGCAGAGACCACCGCCGGGCCCACCTCGGACCGAACACGCCTGGAGCAAAAACAGGTTTGTCCTCCGCCAGGCTGTCAGACACAGGGCCTTCTCGGCGAACTGGGACACCAGACAAAAGCGTGCCTGATGAACCAGGTTCACGTCTTGGGTTTACACGATCACCCGCCCAAGCGGTACGGGGAATGATCTTTTCATGTCCAGACTTTATTTGTAGCATGGTACAAAAAGCTGGTAACTCTGTTGCATGCACAAATCATGTTTTTCTTGCTGTGAGCGACATAAAGTCATATATGTCGTTACACATAAGCACAAATAAAGCTAAAAAAACAGCCCCTCTCTGTTTTATTGTTTCTAAAAAACGAACAAAAAAAACACAACAAACACAATAACTTCAGCAGAAACGGGTCGCTCTGGCCTACCAACTGACATAAAGGGAGGGGGCCGTCTCCCCCCCTCCCTCACGGCTCACGGGGTGTTAGCCTAATCAATGAGCCCCAGCAGGGTGCCTGTGCTCTGTCTGTAGCGGGCAGGCACAGAGGCATCTGCAAGCAGGCCCCGCACCCCTCACGGAGACAGGTGAGGGAGGTCACGTGCTCCAGCCCCCGCTCCATTGTGAACAACGGGGCGGACAATGCACTAACCAAGCAAACACGTGACATGTCCGCGCCCCATGGATGCGCGTCGACAGAATCTGACGACCCACTTTCCTGGACACCCATTCAATGGCTCCTAGTAAGGGTCGGGGGCACGGCAGAAGCCCACAGGCTACCACTAGCTTCACACGTTCACAAGGGTGATTGTGATCAAACTGCTATGTGTGTAAACAAACCAGGGCTGAATCAGATTCCTCTTCCTCTTACTTGAAGGGAACTGAGCTCTCTGTCACCAACCAAAGTCTGCCAAGCACAAAATACCATCTCCACGTTCTTAAGCTACAGCTGTCCCCTTATCATTGATGGGCAACACGCAATGTTCAAGCAGTGATCCTGTAGCACGTGACCATACTCACTGTGCTGGTTCAGCTCTGTTCTTAAACGATATCCCCCCACCGGGTGAAACACGGAACCCGGGCGGTTTGTCTGGCTCCAATGCTCTGTTAAGGCTGGAGACCAGGAAACCAGACCCAACCAGGGAACGGGTTGGGGTCAGGAGATCTGCTCGCTTACAAAACTTGCAGCTCCTCAGTCCCATGACCCCCAACAACAGGAGGAAAAACAGATATTCTGTTCCACTTTTGTCTAATAATGACAACGGATTGCCTCTGCCCTCGAACACTCTCGATCAGAGTAGTATAGCAGCACATCTGCAAAAGGCTCTCTCCCTAATATGGTTGACCCTCAGGGGATCACAGAATCCAGGGCCCTTGGAGGAGAACTAGTTCCACCAACTGCTCCTCTTCAGGGACACACTACGTCACCAGAAGGAGCAGTCTCGCCACTTAGGCTGGAAGCTGTGGAAAATTTCAGCTTGGTGGCAGAAAGGAACAAGCTGGTGGCATCAGGCCTGCCAGAAAATGTGGTAAAAGCCATTCAGAATGCCCGTGCTATGTCAACACAGTCTCTTTACGCACAGAAATGGCAATTTTTGAAGCTTGGTGCACAGAAAGAAATATTATTTCTTATTCATGTGACCTGGCTCAGCTCCTGACTTTTCTTCAGGACCTACTGGAAAAAGGTCATTCTTTCTCAACAATTAAGGTGTTCCTATCAGCAATTTCAGCCTGTCACGAAGGCTGGGGAAACAGGATGCCTGGCACTTATCCAATCATAATAAGATTTATGAAGGGCGTGCTAAGAATGAGACCCCCCAGCAGGATCCTGACCCCTGGTTGGGATCTTAGTCTGGTCTTGGGGGCTCTCTGTGATCCCCCATTCGAGCCACTGAGCGAGATTAAGATAGATTTATTATCTTATAAAACCGCTCTACTCCTGGCCCTTTGCTCGGCGAAATGCGTGGGTGACCTCCATGCCTTGTCTGTACATCCAATGTGTACCAGATTCGTCCCTGATGGGTCAAAGGTCACCTTAAGGCTTAATCCCGATATATCCCCAAGGTCTTGACTTTAAACCCTAGAAGTCTGGACTTTGATCTCTCCTCTTTTCTACCTGCTCCTGTCCTCACTCAGGAACAGGAAAGGCTAAAGGCTCTCTGCCCCGTGAGAGCTTTAAGCACTTACATGCCGAGAACAGCCGAACAGAGAAAAACAAATCAACTGTTTGTGTGCTTTGCAGCACCTGCTACCGGAAAGGCCCTATCAAAGCAACGCCTCTCACACTGGGTGACTGAGGCCATAAAAAGGGCGTACAGTAGCAAAGGTCAACAGGTGCCCTCTGGAGTGCACGCTCACTCTACTCGGGGCTTGGCCACTTCGTGGTCACTGTTCAAGGGTGTACCAGTTGCAGACATTTGTGCTACGGCGAACTGGAGCTCAATAAACACTTTTGCAAAGCATTACAGTTTGGATGTTACTGCGTGTGATGTCACTCAGGCTGTCCTTTCTAACACACAGTAGAAAGTAGCCTTGAGATGCCTGCTGATCAAGGGCAGACGTTCACACTAGCATGCATTTTACTGAGCATTTCAAGGGCGTGAATGAATTACGTTCCCATAGCATATGTTGCACCGAGAGACATGACTGAAAGGGAACTGAAAGTTATGCACCATAACTCATGTTCCCTGAAGGAAGGGAACGAGGTGCAACCATAGGCGTAATTTACACGGGGGTTAGGGGGGTTTTGACCCCCCCAATAATTTGATCCGGTCATTTCAACCCCCCCAATAAAATGACATCATTTCGTCATTATACATATCTTACATCAATAATTGATTTTCTTTATTCATTCAAATTTTTTAGTAAAATTGCTGCATGTTTTTAACAAACTCCCTGAGGACTGACCCCCTCCCCTGCAAATAATTTGGTATCACCCATCTCACCGGCTACAGGAAGTCACGTGAGTCACGGAGCTGCTCATGAAGTTGCCCAGAAGTTTCTACATGCATGTGTTCGAAAAAGGCCTCCTTTGGTCGGACTGACTCTGTCGCTGCCCGCCCCTTGCTATGGATGTAGCTGCTATTAGCTGTGAGGTTCGCTGTTTTTGTTTGCAAGATACCACTCATAAACCACACCGCGGATTTTTAAATCCAGCTGATTTCACATTTGGTTCAGCTCAGGAGCCCGTCTGCTGTAGTGAGGTAAGAAATATATTTTTTAAGCGTTTATTTAACTAAATTTAAAGAAACAAAGCTCCGGTTTGACCCGCCTGGCGCCTGCATAAAAATCAGCGAACTTTTTTTTTTTAAATCCAGCTGATTTGAACATTTCGTCAAACTCAGGAGTACGTCTACTATCACCCATAAGTCAGCGAAGAAATACTGTATATTTTTAAGCGTTTATTTAGCTAAATTTAAAGAAAGAAAGCGTCCGGTTTGACCCGCCTGGCGCCTGCATAAAAATCAGCGAACTTTTTTTTTTAAATCCAGCCGATTTGAACATTTCGTTAAACTCAAGAACACGTCTTCTATAAAGTCAGCTTAGTAATATATTTTTTCTCGCAAAGAAATAATTGTTTTTACCGTGTTTCTTTGTGAAGTTCTTCGTACTAGCTGGGTCCTGTCGCCGCCATCTTGATCAGGACAAAGCTGACGCGTCGCGTGGAGATGACGCGTATACAGCAAGAGAAATTGAATATGATGTCCCATTAAGTAAAGCAGAAATAAAAATAATTGTTAAAGATGCTGCTGTTCAACCCCTCCTGAAAAAACCAAACCTCGACCCGTCAGTATTATCCAATTTCAGGCCTGTCTCCAGACTCCCTTTTGTTTCTAAACTTCTAGAGAAAATAGTTGAGTCCCAACTAAAGTGCTTCCTGGAGGATCACGCTATCCCCGAGCTATTCCAGTCTGGCTTCAAATCCCTCCACAGCACTGAGACTGCCCTACTGAAGGTTTTTAACGACATCTTTCTATCCACAGATACTGGTGACTCTGTGCTGCTTGTCCTATTGGACCTCACATCCGCTTTCGACACCATCGACCATGAGATCCTCATTGCTAGGTTGGAGCAGTGGGTGGGCATCTCAGGATCAGCCCTAAACTGGTTCAGATCCTACCTCTCTGACAGGTCTTTTTGTGTGTCCATCAATGATTTTACTTCTGCAGTGGCGGCTCTTAAATGGGGGGTTCCGCAGGGGTCCATCCTGGGTCCTCTCTTGTTCTCCTTATACCTGCTGCCACTCGGTGCTATTTTCCGGAAACACAATATACCTTTCCACTTCTACGCTGATGACTGTCAAATCTACTTCCCCCTAAGACAAAATGGTACAGGCTCTATTCAACCTCTGCTCGACTGCCTGGCTGACATCAGGGACTGGATGGCTTTAAATTTCTTAAGCTTCAATGATAAGAAGTCTGAAGCCATATTGTTCCTTCCCAATGACACAACCTCAAACCACTGCATTGACCTGTCTGCTCTACCCCTGTCCGAAAAACAAAAAGTCAAAAATCTGGGAGTGATAATGGATCCTTCCATGAAACTCAACAGTCATGTAAACATGATCGTCAAATCCTGTTTTTTCCAGCTGAGGCGTCTGTCTAAGCTGAAGCCCATATTATCCAAAAAGCACCTGGAGACAGTGATTCACGCATTCATTACATCTAGGCTTGATTACTGCAATTCACTTCTGTTTGGCGTCAGTCAAGCCACCATTGCACGATTACAACTGGTTCAGAACGCAGCTGCCCGATTTTTAACCAGCACACGCAAAAGAGAGCACATTACACCAGTCTTGGCCTCCCTTCACTGGCTACCGGTTCATCTTCGAATCCAATTCAAAATTCTCATGTATGTCTACAAATCGCTGAACAGTCTCGCCCCCGCCTATCTCTCGGATCTGATACACCCATATGTCCCTCCACGTGCTTTGAGGTCAGAGGATCAGGTACTCTTAATAGTTCCAGAAACTCGCCTTAAGCGCAGGGGTGACAGGGCGTTCTCTGTAGCAGGCCCAAGACTCTGGAACGAGTTACCGCTGCTCATCAAACAGGCCCCCTCCCTCTCGGTTTTCAAATCCCGGTTAAAAACTCACTACTACTCCATTGCTTTCAATGCCAGCTGATTTGTATTGGATCGTTTGATTTATGATCTGCAATGTTTTTATGTTTTTCGTGTTGTACTTCATTGTCTGTGTTACCTGTTGCGTGTTTGTTTGTCCAGCACTTTGGTGTGGACTTGTTCCTGTTTAAAGTGCTTTATAAATAAAATGGTATGGTATGGTATGGTAAAGATAAAATAAATGATATGTGGCAGGAGAGGTGGGATTTAGAGGAAAGAGGAAGACTTTTACATAACATACAGAAGGAGGTACTCCTAAGTGACGATAGTAGTTTAATGACTAGGAGAGAGGAAGTATGGATTAAGTTGAGGATTGGGCACACTACATTAAATAGTGGTCTAAAGATAATAGGAAAACATCCATCAGGTGACTGCTCTAATTGTGGGGTACTGGAAGGAGTGGAACATGTGTTGATTTATTGTAAGAAATATAATAAAGAGAGGAAGGCACTGGAAAGGGTAATGGGGAGTTCGGTGACAATGGTTACTTTATTGAAGAAAAATCAGTCACAGGTTATAACTAAAGCATTTGTTAAATATTTGAAAGTTACAAAATTAGCTGAAAGGATTTAATTTTATTTTAATTAATTAATTAATTTATTTATTTATTTATTTTTTGTTGAAAGTAGACTCTTGAATTACATCTCCGTCCGGTTGATGGCGGTAATACACTGAGTTTGTAAACTGCCAGTAAACACCATCGAAGAAGAAGAAGAAGAAGAGATGACGCGTATTAAACACCGAAGCGTATAGTGTACAATTTTTTCGTGTTTATTGTTAATCACAACCCCCCCAATGTTAGACCTAAAGTTACGCCCCTGGGTGCAACATATCTGGCCCTTTCAATGCTGAAAGCTCTGTGAAGTGCATTTTGGAGAACGATGGATGGGCGTCAGCGGCTTAAGTACCCAGAGGGCGGGGCCTCTGGCACAACGCTGACGCCCTTGCCGTAAAGGTGTGAATGTATTCCTTCAGGTAATCACGCGGGGCGCAATTCCCATAGCATATGTTGCACCTCGTTCCCTTCCTTCAGGGAACATGAGTTATGGTGCATAACTTTCAGGTTTCCATCCTGTTTTTATTATTAAAAACAGAAAAAATGAAAACCTCCAAATCTGTGACAGAAAGGCATGAATTAGCATCAAGTTCTAATTGAAGTTGCTTGTGACTGAAATAAATCTATTTTAAAAGCAGGAAGAAGACGTCAACATGAGAAAATGAATATGAAAATGAATACGAAAATGAATATGAAAACACTCAGGTGGCGATGACTCACACTCTGCCTGCTTGATATTGCCAAGAGCATTAATAATGTTATTATTGGTTTTCATGAACATGTGCTATTTTAATATTACACCAATTTTAATTCAAATGCTAAGCTTCATTTCGATTGCAGTAAATCTGGCACTGTATTCAAGCAAGCGATTAGGTTTTAAAGGAGACCACATATAGGTATTTAAAATTTTTATGTTATGTCTGTGTGCTATCTTGACAATATTAATTCATTTTAATACACAAAATAATTCTTAGATAATTAATTATACCCTTTTTAATTCTGCCATTTTTAACTTTCGTTTTGAACGACCGGTTTCTTGAAGTCCACGCCCTTCAAAGATCTGTTTACGCCCTCTGTAACAGCCAGTATCTGTAATGTGTTGTTGTTTTAAAATTAGCTCTTTTTTTATTACTCATTTGACTTACTGTTAGTGTTAGCTTAAGATAACTTACCGAAACCCGTCTGAGCGCGCCGCAATTTGCTGCTCCTTTTAGCATGAGACCACCCGAATCCGAAGCTAATGTTAGCTTGTTCCTCTTCCGGTGTTCGCCAGCTCCGCTCGTTGCACGCGGAGATTTTGGGAGTTATCGCTGTTCCAGTCAAGACAACACAAAGTTCACCAAGTGTCTCCCGTAAATTAATCCGTAAGGAGAAGGTCCTCGCTGCTGCGAGGCTGCTGCGAGGCTGCAGTGAGGCTGTACAGTTGAAGCTCCGCTCCATCGCGCCAGAAGAGGGTCCCGTCGCCACCGGTCCCTACGCCGGGGGTCCGCTCGTTTAATTTTTGCCGGCTGCGCGTTGGGAGCGATCGCAAATACACTAAAAATTGAACTAAAACATAAAAATAACAATTATACTTTATTTATAAAGCCATTTAAAAAAACCACAGCTGCAACAAAGTGCTGTACACATGAAATTAAGAACATATAAACAAAAGATGAGATGAAATCATGAAAAACAACAGTCATGTGTTTAATACAGAAGTGGGTTGAGCCTAACCAGGGGTTGCTAGGTGAGGGGCTGGACTCAGGTTTGAGGTGATTGGCTACGGCTTGTGACGTCAATAACTGCAGGAAGTGTGAATCCAGGTGTATTTATCAAAAATAAATAAATCTACTTAGAGTAAATAAACCACTGGGTGCATTTTTTTGGCACAAGGACTGTTTTTTTATGAAGTAAATACCCAAAGTTGAGTAAAAAAAACATTAAAAAGTGAATTTTGCATCTGTGGTCCCCTTTAAAGTCAACATTGCTGCAGCAAATGAGAAAAAAAATTTACGGGATTGCATAGCATGCAGAGATATTACAGTATTCCCAGCTCATTAAACTTGTTTGATATAAAGTGTCAGAGTTATGTCCATCATTTCGTTGTTGTTTTTTTAACCTCCATACTAGTTTGCTGTAACAGGAGAATGAGGTTTAATTATTTGACCAGTGCAGTTTACTGACAGTGACAGATACAGAAGGATGAGGCATATTTTTATAAACACAAAGGCAACAAGACAGGTCTGGTACAAAAGGTTGGAAAATGGCATAAGCTGTCTTTTGTTGCATCAATAACAAGCAGCAATAAACACAAACATGAGCATGAATAATGCATTTACATGTACGCACACACAGAGACAAACTCCTGTACACACATGTGACACACATAACAAATCACATCAAATAAATGCTTGATTATAATGTATGAAATGCTTCTGATCAGTCAGCTGAAAAACTAATTTCATTTTCTCATTAGAAGTCTCTGCCTGAGGCTCCTTCTCATGTCAATGTTTATTACTCCGAAAACAGAAAATTAAAATCAGCAGCTCAGTCAGTGCTGGAGCTGTGAATCACAATTTATGACTTGCTGAGAGAAAGAGAGGGAGACAGAAATATATTAAAGACTAAACAACAATTGTAGGAAGTCATCTTATTTTACTGAAGCAGGAGATTTATAGTCAACATGACCTTTTCTTCTCCAGAGACTTGCAGCCATGCAGTCATATATCATGTGTCCAATAAAACCAGAGGTACAGTAGCTTGGTAAACAGTATTTGATGGGCTAGTAAAAAGACTTTGGCTAAATTATGAATTGGTATAAGCTGTTGTAACATTAGTCAAGTAGTTTAACTTTACTTACAACTTCCAAGGATAAAATAAAAGTCTAATATATAAAGTATTCTTAAGGATTTTAACATAGTTGTGAAACCTATTTTATACATGACAAGACAATAAAGTGATATTTGTGTACCTCAAGGAAATCTAACACAAAATACTTAATCTTTCTGAGCTTATCAGAAACACAATAGACATGATCAAACAATGACAAATGGATGACAGTGTAAAAAAAATCCCAAGGATAGGGTGACCAGATGTCCCCGATTTCTGGGGATAGTCCCCGTTTTAGACAACCAGTCACCAGTTAAAGCTATCCTCGGAAATGTCCCCAATTTTAGTGTTTTATGAATGAGAAAAAAATGTTGTGTGTTCACCGTAATTACAGTAGCCGAGAAGAAAGCGCAAGTGAGAATGTTACGTGCAACAACAGCTATTACTGTAGCTACTTCTGCTGCTGTTAACATTACAGACAGAAGAAGAGCTGAGTGCATCGCCTTTAAAACAGAAGAAGAATAAGTGCATCAGCGCGAGCTTGTCACCATCAACAGGGAACTGTCCTGTGATATGGTATTTGTGAACAGATTTATTTTGTTTGAACTGGGCTGAACCTTTCCGGGACAAACTTTTGGTTCATGGTAGTAAATGTTTCTAGTATTGTCAGCTGTACCCAAGAAGAAAAAAAGGGCTGAGGTGTGTTTGTTTACTCAGTTTGGACGTATGAAAGTTACCCAATGATGCAAGCTGAATGAAGCTAGGGCTTTAACAGACTACTCGAGTAATCGACATATCGATTACTTGGACCTCTATCGAGTTTTTTTCATTTCAAGTCGAGTATTCGTAGAAATGTCATCACGTCGCAGTTACAGAACAGAAAATGAATCAACTTCCTGTTTGGAGTGCGTTGCGAACTGGTGTTACACCATATTCTGTGACCACTGTACTGTATATTGTGACCATAGGGGGCAGTGTTTCATGAACTGTTGCAGGTCACAGAATGTGGTATAACACCGAGTCCAATGACCAAACCAGAACCAGCTTCCTCTGACCTTGTTTCACAAATAACAGGCAAACAATATTAATCTCTAAACCTATAAAAACCTATTAACATATTAATCTCTAAAACATATTTTCTTGCTTCATTATGAAGCAAGAAAATAAATGAAAATGATGAGGAGGGAGAGATCAGTCTGGTTTCAGAAAACAACACAACACAATCAATCAATCAATCAAAACTTTATTTCAGACGCATATGGTCCATAGTAACAAAAACAACCACCACCAAAAATAAAAATATATAAAAAATTAAAAAGACAACATCAACAAGACACAGTAAAAATAGAATGTTCATCCATTGCCAAATAATTTGAGGCGCCAGTGATTCCACAGACTTGAATAGAACCTAACCGAGCTTTGTGCAGGGTTGGTCAGAGTATAGATGATGCTATTTGCAGAGTTTGTTAGCCTACACATACATCTGTACATAAGGTTACGAAGCACAGCTGCACAAGTTGGTACGTTGGCATTTGCAAACATCTGGCTGGCACTACTCCATCGCGGCACCTTAAGCAGCATCCTCATGCCATCATTGTATGCCACCTGTAGTTTATGCATACTGCTCTTTCTGTAATGCCGCCACAGGTGTGCAGTGTACATTGGGGTACAATATGCTTTAAAGAGTGCAGTTTTTACAGACACTGAGCACATAGAGAACCTCCGAAGAAGCACATTAGCTTGTACATATTGCATACAACGCTGCCTGTAAATGTCCCTGTCATCAGACAGGTCAGCGGTTATGTAGTGTCCCAAGTATTTCACCTCCTCACTGACTTGGAGGATGTTGCCAGACAGAGTGAAGTCAGGGAAAGATAATTTAGTGTCCTCTTTGCTCCTGATAATCATGATGATACTTTTTATTGCATTATATTTGATGTCAAAGTCCAGTCCATACTGCGAGCAAACTCTTAACAGTTGCTGCAGACCAGCACTATATGGACAAAATATAACGAGATCATCAGCATACATTAGGTGGTTGATGGTTCTATTACCAACCCAACAACCAGTCCTACATTGATTCAGCAG
>JBBPBX010062216.1:0-20893 GCA_038048925.1 Garcialebias charrua | reverse complement strand
CCCGGTGTGACATCACAGATGGTGCGTTCGCGTGTAATCGGATTTCCCATGATTAAACACGGCTTGAAGTTCAAAATCACTTTTAAAGCAAAATTAAAGTGATTTATCATTTTGTTTGCAAAAACGAACATATTTAAATGATAAAATATATATATTTTGAGCAATTTTATGAATAGTAAAAAAATCATGTCAGTGGACCTTTAAGCATCACACGCTCAATTGTAGTAAAATATTGCTAAGAATGAGATTTTTGTAGCTAGGTTTAAGATTGTTTATCTTGTAAAATGATAAAATGTCTTATTTTTAGAAATCGTGTCAAGAAAATTTTCACTTGTTGGCAGATCTTTTTGCTTATTTCAGTCAAAAAAAAATCTAATTTTTCAGAGTCAGAGTCAGAGTCAGAGAGTCTTTATTGTCATTTGCACCGCATGTGGTACATGTGATGAAAACGAGATTATGTACACGGGGTCCCAGTTACATCCAACAACAAATGCAAGAGAAAAACAGTAATAACATCTAGAACTAACTAAGAAAAACATCAACTAGTAATACACTAAGCTAATATAGTGGGAATAAACAGCAGCACGAACATGAGTTTGTATGAGCAGATGGTCACAGATGAACACAGATGAACACAGCAACAAGAAAACAGATCAGCATCAGTATGATGTGATATTTTGCAGTGTTTATTTTTTTATTTTATTTTTATTTATTCATGAGTCTAACAGCCTCAGGGTAGAAGCTGTTCCTCAGTCTAGTGGTTCTACACTTGATGCTCCTCAACCTCCGTCCTGAGGGGAGTGGGGCAAAGAGTGAGTGTGCTGGATGAGTGAGGTCTTTCATGATGCAGGTGGCTCTTTTCCTGCATCTGGAGGTGTAAATGTCTGTGATTGTGGGGAGACTGACTCCAACAGACTTCTGTGCAGCCTTCACCACTCTCTGCAGAGCTTGAGTTTAGCCCGTTTAGTTTAGTTTTAAGTTGTTTTAAACTTGTTTTCGGAGTAGACTTTTCTCCAGTGTACTACTTTTGAGCATCAGAATCTTATTACTGTATAAGACAAGAAAAGCTCACAATTGTAGTAAAATATTGCTCAAAATTAGATTTGTGTAGCTAGTTTCAAGATTCCGCATATCTTGTTTGACTTGAACAAAATGTCTTATTTTAAGAAATCTTGTCAAGTTCCATTGGCATATTTTTTTTGCTTATTTCAAGCCAAAAAATCTTATTTTAAAATATTTTTTACTTGTTTTTGGAGTGGCCTTTTTTCCAGTGTATACCAATAAAAAATAAACTAAAATCAAGTCTCAGCTGGGTTGAAGACCAATGAGTTGAGATAGACAGTACTGTAGATTGGAGAGGTGAACGTGTTTTTAGAAGCTTTTATGGAAATGTTGAAAACATTCTATACCCCTTAAATCTCAAGCAATAGATTAAGACATCTATCTAAAAAATTAAAAAAGCTACATCTTCAGTCTTGCATAATAATATTATTTAAAATATAATTATGCCGGTTGCCTTTTTGCCAAATTGCAGAGATGGTACATACATCGAACTGCAATGCACTCTTCTAAGGTAGGTTTTAAGCTTCCATTCTCCTGAAAATAACAAAATTCAATTTGCTCTTTGGTTTTGTTTGGTCTAATATCTAATGTCAGTAGAAGATTTTGAGTTTACTATTTATTTACACATTATAATGCTGACATGTAATATTTGGCCATCAATACCTTGATTTAAGTTGAACTTGTCTCACAGCTTGGAGATATTTGTACAAATAAATGATGTAAGATCTGACCTCTGCAATATCACATGTGGAGTTCCTCAATGTTCTGTACTTGGACCAAAGTTATTTATTTTATATATGAATGACTTGTTAAATGTGTCAGGACTCCTTAAATGTGTCCTTTTTGCAGATGGGTAACGATATAGAATTCATGTTGGAGTTGATACAGACTGAATTTGTAAAAATACAAACTTGGTTTAAACTTAATAAATTATCATTAATCTTAGATAAAACTAATTATATGATATTCAGTTTCGTTAGTGATAAACATCCTTGAACTTGTGCAAAAATTCTCTGACACCTGTGACCAAAATCCACAAATAAAATCCTATTTTTTATTTATTTAGATATAGATGTACTGTAAATGTGGGTCTGCTGATTGTTTACCATTGTTTACCACACAGGCTGACATGTCTGTAAAGTTGTACTGAAACTCTCTGTGGCAGAATTTTCTTATCACTTGTTGAGTGCACTCATCCTGCCTGTTGTCATGTGTGTGTGTGTGTGTGTGGATGCATCCTGATGGGTCTGTTGTTACAGGGGTTAAAGAGTTTATTTTAGTTGGTTGGCACTTGAGAAAAGTGCTGGGGGCCTTTGTCACCATGGTAACCCTGATAGACTGATTCATCTCCTCAACAGACCATAATAAGCACTCATCTGAAGAAGGGACTGAAGAGGTATTAGTGACGCAGTCTCATTAGAGGCGTTACAGCGTGTTTATGTGAAAGCATGAATGCGTGTGATTGCTTTATTTTGGGGCCGTGTGTAGGATGGTGTGTTTATGTTCGGGCTAATCAGAAGCCATGGCTGACAGCTGAGGTTTACAGACTCCTGAAAGCCAGGAATGCTGCCTTCAAAGCGGGAGATCAGGTGGGCCTGAGGGCAGCCAGAAAGAACCTGGCCCGGGGCATCAGAAAGGCCAAGAAGCAGTATTCCAGGAAAATAGCTCACCGTTTCAAGGACAGCAAGGATACACGCAGTCTGTGGCAGGGAATACAGACCATCACAAACTACAAACCATCCCCCCAGACCTGTGACAGCTCAACCTCTACGCTGAATGAACTGAATGAGTTCTTTGCTCGGTTTGAGGCAAGTAACAGCACACCTGCACATAAACTCCCCCCCTCTCCTGATGGCCAGGTGCTGGCGCTGTCCTCAGACAGCGTAAGGCGATCATTCATCAAGATTAACGCCCGGAAGGCCTCTGGTCCTGACAACATACCTGGTCGTGTGCTGAAGGACTGTGCAGGGGAACTCGCAGCGGTCTTCACGGACATCTTTAACATCTCACTGAGCCAGGCCATCGTCCCCACCTGTTTCAAAGCCACCACCATCATCCCTGTCCCAAAGAAGGCAACGCCCGCATGCCTCAATGACTATCGCCCAGTAGCACTCACCCCCATCCTGATGAAGTGCTTTGAACGGCTAGTCATGAAAAGCATCACATCTGTCCTCCCTGCCTCCCTGGATCCCTTCCAATTTGCATACCGACCTAATCGCTCAACCGACGATGCCATCTCCTCTGCCCTCCACACAGCTCTCACACATCTGGACACGAAGGACTCTTATGTTAGAATGCTGTTCATCGACTTCAGCTCGGCATTCAACACCATCATCCCCCAACAGCTCATCCTTAAACTGGACAGTCTGGGGCTGAACACCTCAATGTGTAACTGGCTGCTAGACTTCCTGACCGGGAGACCACAGACAGTACGGGTCGGGAGTAACACATCTAGCACCATCACATTGAACACAGGGGCCCCACAAGGATGTGTGCTGAGCCCCCTTCTATTCACCCTGCTAACACACGACTGCACACCATCATACAGCTCCAACCACTTCATCAAGTTTGCGGACGACACAACAGTGGTAGGTCTCATCAGCAACAACGATGAGACAGACTACAGGAACGAGGTGAGCCGCCTGGCCTTGTGGTGCGGACACAACAATCTCACTCTCAACGTGGAGAAGACAAAGGAGATTGTTGTGGACTTCAGGAAGAGGGATGCCCAACATGCCCCTCTGACCATCAACAGCACCGCAGTGGAGAGAGTAGACAGCACCAAGTTCCTGGGAGTGCATGTCTCAAAGGACCTGTCCTGGAGCAGGAACACTGCATCACTGGCCAAGAAGGCTCACCAGCGTCTCTACTTTCTCCGCAAGCTGAAAAGGGCTGGAGCTTCAACCCCCATCATGTGCACCTTCTACAGAGGTGCCATAGAAAGTGTCCTGACCAGCTGCATCACGGTGTGGTTTGGTGCATGTACTGCATCCTGCCGCAAGAGCCTCCAGCGCATCGTGAGAGCAGCTGAGAAGATCGTCGGCACCTCCTTCCCCTCACTGCAGGACTTACACAGCAACCGCCTCACTCGGAAAGCCCACTGCATGGCAGGTGATCCCACACACCCACTACACAGCTGCTTCAGACTGCTGCCATCAGGGAGGAGACTGAGGAGTCTCCAGGCTCGAACCAGCAGACTGATGGTGTGCTCACACCGAGCAGCGTTTTCAAGCTTCCAGCTTCCAGCCTCCATGTAAAATCAATGGTGGACGCACTTCCAGGCACCTCCTGGCGTCTGGCGTCAGGTCGCGTGCGTGTTGCGCGTTCTGAGGAGCGTTTTTTCGTGCACGTGAACCGGCTTCCGCCTCCAAACCGAGCATTCAACATGTTGAAGATTTCGCGGTTCAAACTTTCAGACGCCGCTCAACTCCACCTGATTGGTTGGTGTGTCAACCAATCAGGGAGAGTCGGGGGGCAGAAGAGAGGGGGCAGTGGGAGAGTCCCTATGTGACGCGGAAACGAGGGTGCGCGCGCACTATGTGACGTATTGTTTGTCGGAAAAAAAAAAGAAAAGACTCGCGAGCTCGTGGACTATGGAAGAGAAACTCATTGTAGCTGTGTGTTCGCGACAATTCCTTCACGACCAGTCAAGTCTGCTCGACAGAGACGGAAATAAACAGCCCCTCCTCGCCTGGCGGAGTGAGCAGGACTCCGTGTGCAGGGCTCTGTGTACCGGTAGCTCCTCCCACACACCCAGCAGCTTCTGGCTTCTGGCGTTCAGGTTTGAACACGCTACATTCACAAGTGCGTCCACTTGCGTGCGTGAGGAGCATTTTGGAGGTTCAAAACGCTGCTCTGTGTGACTGTACCATGAGAGACAGCTCTGTTCATCAGGCAGTCAGAATGCTAAACACTCTGCCTGCTCTGCCTCCCCTTCCATTTGAACTGCTTTAACACAAAAAACTTTCTCACACATTACCACACAACACAAAGATTTTAACACTGGACCCTGTGTCATCAAACGGGTTATTCACTAAACTCTCGGTCATGTGCACATTCAGTTTGCACTACTTCTCATATTTGCACTAATGTTTGTATTACATCACTGCCTATAGTCATACTACTGTTTACATTCTCTACATTCTCTGTTTACATCAGAGGCGGCCGCCACTAGAGGGCGCTAGGGGCGCCGCCCCTCCTTGGAACTGCAGCTCTTCTTCTTCACCATTTGAAGATTTTTTTTTTTTTTATAAAAGTGAAATAATAAAATAAAAATATTTCGAAATGCATGCATATATGTTTTTAGTTGTGTAGGATAAATATTTTATGAGTAATGATTGTTTCAAAAAACGTTTTTTGATTGTGACGTACTTCCTGTTTCACCGTTGGACGCCGCCGGCGGCCTTTTCCATTGAATCTAATTATAACTAGCGGCCGCTAGCGGCCGTAGTTTATGTCCCATCTGTCCAAAACTTTTGGACTGTACAGGTCGCATTTTCCGTCGCCCTCGAGCCTGGACTCGTCTCTTATCGCCACGGATCGCCAGCGCTTCCGGTTCGAGCCGAGGAGGGAGGGGCGAGTGGGGGAGCATCTCTGTTTACAGTCAGAGCTGATCACACGGCCGACTAGCGACGTTGAAACAACAGTAATTATTAATGGTGCCTTTCTACACAGGTAAGCAAGTAATAATTAGTGACTTTAATGAATCTCTAAGCGCACATGAGCAAAGTTTTGAGCTGATCTCATCTGTGTGCATGTGACGTGGTGTCGTGTGTGTGTTGTTGTTGCAGTCAGTCACAGTAGCTACTAGCTGTGCTCATGGTTGTGGTGTACTGCAACATTATAAAAGTTGCTACTTGCTAGTTATAAACCCGAATGTGTGAAGACGACTCCTGTCTGTCCATCTTCAGCTCATCATGAACTGTTTACTCCTCAGAGTGTCTTAACTTTTGTTTCGTTTAGCAGCAGTTGCAAATTTTCTGATGAATAAATCTGAATGAATAAATAAACTTTAGTTTTAGTTTAGTTTAGTTAAACTTTAGTTTCATTATAAGTTGTGCTGTTGTTTCAAAGACACTCTAAACTTAAATAAATCAAGTAGCAGAAAGATTTAAGCATTAAATAGTTTGAATTTTTCATGTTATGAAACAGTGATTATATAATTATTTGAATTTAATTTTAATATTATAAAGATCACTGTGGATGGAATGCAATTGAAATAACCTGGATATTATTATTTATGTTGTATTAAGAAAGTTAAAATGTGATTACATATGTGTACACAAAGCACTTCAAGCAATGTGGAAAATGCTAAAAAAATACATAATTAATGTGCCTTCTGTACTTTCTTTACAGAAAAAAATCCACACAACACCTTCATCTCTACACATCTACCACCTGTGTAACAGACAGAGAGACAAAATGGAGCAGGAGACATTAAATAATTCAGTGAAGTCACTGAAAACAACACCTTTTGAGAGAAGAACAAATCAGGAGAAGATGGAAGTGAAAAAACTCGGACCTGATCGACCCATCATCCAAATTACTCAGCAGTCCAAAGACAGAGGGAGACAGTACACTCGATCTTTTTCCAGGACCTGGTTTAATAAGAAGGCTTGGCTAACTGCATGTAACGAGGCTAATGCTTTATTCTGCTTTCCCTGCCTCCTTTTTCAAACTTCAGGATCTGACGCAGTTTGGATAAAGACAGGCATGACTGATTTAAAGCATTTTTCAGAAAAAGCTAAGAAGCATGAACAATCTGGGGTCCACATGAGCAGTGCACTACGACTCGCTATGTTTGGAAGGGTAAACATTGCATCTCAGCTTGATGAAGGCTACAGGGTAGGGATCCGTAAGCACAATGAGGAGGTTGACAAAAACAGGCACATTCTTTCAAAAATAATAGACTGTGTGAAGTTCTGTGGTGCATTTGAACTTGCTCTGCGTGGTCATGATGAAAGTGAAAGCTCAGAAAATCCAGGTATTTTTAGAGGACTGGTGGATTTTGTAGCATCACTGGATGCAGTTCTACATGAGCACCTGCAGACTGCCACTGTGTTTAAGGGAACATCCAAGGCTGTGCAGAATGAACTCCTTGATTGCATGCTGTCAGTTTTGAGAGAGTGCATCATTGAAGAAATCAGGAGTGCAGACTTTGTCTCCATCCAGGCTGATGAAACAATGGACATTTCCACTCAGTGTCAGCTGGTGCTTGTGATCCGCTACATTGACAAAGCCCATCATGTCCAAGAGAGGTTTTTTGAGTTCATACCTCTCCAAAGTGCCACAGCTGATTCCATCGCCACAGCACTTCTGGATAGGTTGAGCTCCATTCTCCCTGATGACCAGAAGAGCAAGCTCATTTCACAAGCATATGATGGTGCGAGTGTCATGAGAGGAGCCACAGGTGGTGTACAGAAGAAGATCCAAGATGTCTATGTAAATGCACACTACATTCACTGCTATGCTCACCAGCTTAATCTTATCATGCAGCAGGTGACTTCCCATATCTCAAAAGTGAGTATTTTCTTCTCAGACCTGGCTGGATTCTCCGGCTTTTTTTCAAGATCGCCAAAGAGAACCAGCATTCTCGATGAAGTGGTGGCCCACAGAGTTCCAAGAGCAAGCACAGTGAGGTGGAACTTCCACAGCCGAGCTGTGAACACTGTTTTTGAACACAAAGAAAAACTGCTCCAGTGTTTTGAAACCATCAGGGACTCAGGAAAGTTTGATCCTACCACTGTTAGAGAAGCTGGAGGCTTTGTGAGACTGCTGGAGGATGATAGCTTCAGCTTTTTCCTGAAACTGTTCCATCTGGTCATGCCTCATGTGGACATTCTCTACAACCAACTCCAGAAGCGGACCATCGACTCAGTCTTTGTTCAGAGAATCATGCAGCAGTTCACAGACCACATTCAAAAAATCAGGTACCGGTAAATTGAAATTAATGTGTATGTTGTGCTGTTTAATATTACTGATACAGTATTTTGTTAATGTCTTATGATTGAACTACTTCACATTTCTTGTTATTTTACCTGGTGACTAAAATATGAACACTGTTCTCTTATGGTCCTGCAGAGACTCACTCCCTACTCTTTGTGGAGAACACAGTGGCAGTGTATCCCAGATGGCCAAGAAACGCCGCACACTGGGCCCTGGTGAACGTCAGAGGATAGCTACAGAGGTGAGCAGCTAAATGCATGATGTAGGTCTTTTACCGTACAATGTTTTTCATCATATTAGTTCTGTATTTTGAAAAAGTGAGGAGCACTACATCTTTCTAATTACAATGTCAATTTGAATTGTTGCTATTAAATGTACACATATACTCATAAATTGTTAGATGTTAAATAATTAGAAAGCTGACTAGCCATTTCCCTATCCTCTTGAATACCAGGAAAAATAAATATTGTCCATGCCCAATATTTTATTATTCATATGGAAGAGAAAGGTGCCAAAACCCACCCTTTCATATTTAGCATAATTGAAAAGCACAAAATCAGTCAGAGAATCTTTATTGCCATTTGCACCACATGTGGTACATGTGATGAAACAAGATTATGTACACAGGGTCCCAGTTACATCCAACAATAAAATGTAAGAGAAAAACAGTAATAACATCTAAGATATGAACTAAGAAAAACATCAACTAACAATACACTAAGCACTAATATCATAGAAAGCATTACTCCAAACAGCAGCACAAACATGAGTCTGTATGAGCAGATGGGCACGAATGAACACAGAAACATGAAACAGATCAGCAGCAACATGAAACAGATCAGCAGCAACATGAAACAGATCAGCAGCAACATGAAACAGATCAGCAGCAACATGAAACAGATCAGCAGCAACATGAAACAGATCAGCAGCAACATGAAACAGATCAGCAGCAACATGTGATATTTCAAAGTGATTCTTCTGGTTAGAGATTCATGAGTCTTAACAGCCTCAGGGTAGAAGCTGTTCCTCAGTCTCTGTAGAGAGCAAAAAGAGTTAATTCAGTAATATGCTGTGGGTGGGAGATATTCAGGTGTACAGATGTCCTCCAAGGAGAACAAATTTAAACTGCTGTTAGTCAGGAGGCTATTTTATTAAAGTGGTGCATTCATTTTTTAGGTTTGTGACACAATCTTGGCCCATGTAAAACAAAGATTTACCTTCACAAATCATCTGATCAGTGCTACGCTGCTGCAGGCAGACAGATTCCAGCATTACCACAGTCATTTCCCTGAAGCAGCACTGAACTCCACCATGGAGGCGTACCCAGTGCTGAACAAGAACAAGCTGAAAACTGAACTGGCTCTCATCTACAGCGATGAAGATTTCAGGAGCTGCAGTGGTGCTGTGGCTCTGTACGAGCTCTTCATGGGGAACAATCTTCATGACACCTTCTCAGAGACTGTGACTCTGCTGAAAATCCTCATCACAACTCCTATGACCACAGCTGAGTCTGAGAGATGCTTCTCAACACTGAAGCGAATAAAGACCTTCCTCAGGAATACGATGTCACAGGATCGACTCAATGCATTGGCCATGCTCTCCATGGAGAAAAATCTTGTCAAAGCCGTCCCTGACTTCAACCAAAGAGTCATTGAGAAATTTGCTTCTCTCAAGGATAGAAGGGCAAAATTTATGTACAAAACGTAGAACACTGCTTTTGTTGAAATAGTTCATTTAACTACACAGTGTGATACCTTAGCGTTTAGAGCTGAAACACTACAGAGGGTGGTGCAAACAGCAGAGAACATCACTAGTAGCAGTCTCCACAAAAAGAACATCTACCACAGCAGACATCTGTGTAAAGCACACAGCATCATCAAGGATCACCTCCAGTCTGCACAAGGGCTCTTCCATCTACTACCCTCGGGCAGACAATACAGGAATCTGTCATCACACACAAAAAGACTAAAGGACAGCTATTATCCACTGGCTGTCAGATTACTGGACTCTCAATAAATAACACTAAACAACTGGCAATAACTTTGCACCAAGCCACATCTGTGACAACAAATATTAGCTTGTGACAGTAATTATGTGCAATATATATCACATAATTACTGTCACAAGCTAATATTAGCTTGTGACAGTAATTATGTGCAATATATATCACATAATTACTGTCACAAACTAATATTAGCTTCTGACAGTAATTATGTGCTATATATATATATATATATATATATATATATATATATATATATATATATGTGTGTAGCTTATATTACAACCTTGAAATACTTATTCATTTAAATACATCCTGTTGCACCATTGAAATTCTACCATGTTGTTTTTTACTATGTTTGTAGGACCTTGTATTACTTTTTCATTTGTAGGTACTTTATTTTTGTACCTTTATTGCATGCTTTAGTATTTTTTTTTGTTTGTTCTTTGTTGTTTTAGTGAGTTAAATTGTTGGTTCTCAATCTGAGCATTTCATTGTACTGTTGGCCTAGTTTTAATCTGCATTTGATAAATAAACACCAGAAAAACTTGAAACGTTATTTTTTCATTTTTGAGAAAATAGCCCCCCCTGGTGGTTAACTGAGGAACCGCTACTGGTTTACATACTACTGTTTACATTCAATGTTTACATTTATTAATACTGTTTACATTTATTACTACTGTTTACATTTATTACTACTGTTTACATTTACACTACTTTTATATCTACACCACTGCTGATACATATACAGTATTCTCTGACCAGCCTTATTTAAGGATGCCCAATGTGCCTTACTGCATATGCCACTTTTGCCTCTATACCAACATCAACTACTACCTCATACATATACTGTGTACATTAACTCATATGCTGCTTTGCCACTTTGCAAATGTCAATGCTAGAACCTTTAGTTTATTTTATAGTTATACTTTTTATACTTTTTTTATACTAGTATGCAAAAACTCAGGACAGTATTATGTTCATTAAATGTTTAGTGTTTTAGTTTTAGTTTTAGTGTTGGTGTAAATTTTCATACTTTTGTACCACTATGCAAAAACTCAGGACAGTGTTACACTTTTACTATTTTATGCTTATGTTTATTATATGTTTCAGTGTTTTAGTGTTTAAATGGTTACTGTTGCACCGAGGGACTGAGAGAAACGCAATTTCAATCCTGTGTATGTCCTGCACATATTGCAGTTCTGACAATGAAGTTGACTTTGACTTTGACTTATGGGACTGTATAGACACATGTGCATGTGCTCCTGTGGAACAAAGCCTTTAAAGGAGCAGGAAGCAGGCAGGCGGTGGGATGACGTTTCAGATGTTAACAGCCTGAACCCACTGAGCCTCGTGTGAGTGACTCATTGAAAGTTGTGTTATAATCTTGATACAGTTCTCACTCTCACAGGCAGGAAATGAAAACTGCAGCGACTCTGAATCCGGCTTCATTTGTTCTTTGCTCACTCTGATTCCGCCACTCTCATAGTTTTACTCCTCTGTCAGTTTTTATTTTTGAATTGGCTTTATTTTTATTATTTTTATTGCTGTACTTACCGGTACTTCATTTTCTAATTAATTTTTTTGTTAATATTTTAAGGATATACCGGTACTTTAAGCTCAATCCAAAAAATACAACTAAACTTTTTTAACTTGATCATGCTTAGCGTCTGATACCTAGCATGTCTGTTTCACACAAAACACCTATTGAGTGAATAAAAGCCTGGCATTCTTTAAAATAATGCACATTAGCCACAGCCTTTCATGCCAGAGTTTTAGAGTGAAATAATTTCAATTTAATAAATAATAGAGTTATAACCATTTTGATCAAACCTTGAAAAATAACATATGTGATCTCGTGCAATATTGAAATAGCTCATTTGATCTGTTGTATATATGTGTTGAGAATGACTGTCAAATTTTAGCTTAGTATCTATAAAATTCACAAAGATATAGCAATTTTTATGAAAGATAAGGTTGCGTTCTGCTGTCTTGAACTGGGCTGGCTCTGAAAATTCATCAGTTGTGGATGTACAGCCAAATATATGTTTACAAGTTTCATTAAAGTCCATCTAATGCAGGGGTCTGCAACCTTTACAACCAAAAGAGCCATTACTGCCCTTTTGTTCACTAAATTAAATGTGCCCAGAGCTGCAAAAACTGCTGCAACTGTCATTATCAACTGGTGGCCTATGGGCCACTTCAAGTTTGTTAGAGGAGGCTTTTCTGGCCTGTAGGTGTGAAATTATAAAACTAAAAACATCCAATGATTGTTAACATTTATTGTTATTTTTACATGTTAAGACAGAAGAAAAGACTGGATTACTTCCATCCATCCATCCATCCATCCATCCATCCAGCCATCCATCCATCCTTCCATCCATTGTCTTTACCCGTTTCATCCTTTTCGGGTTGCAGGGTGTACCTATATCCAGGTCGCAAGTCTATCACAGAAAACTGATTTCCAGAAAATATATTTTTTTCTTTTGCCAATGTAAAAAAAAATCTATATAAAAAAAAAAAAAAGCTGTGCAATGAACTGGGCTTATGCATTTTTTTAAATTGTGGAGTAATTGAGTACCAGTAGCCTATTTTGAAGAAATAAAGCATAAAGTTAAAGTGAGTATAATTTTCTCTGTGTATTAGTACAAAGTACTAGTAATATATATTATAAATATTATGTGTATATTATATATAGTATATACAGTATATATATCCATCCATCCATCCATCCATCCATTATCTTTATCCGCATCTTCCATTTGGGTCACGGGGGTCGCCGGTGCCCATGTCCAGCAATCACAGTGCAAGGGGCGGGGTACTCCCTGGACGGGTCTCCAGTCCATCACAGGGACACATAGAGACAAACAAGACAAACAACCATTCACTCTATCACTCACACCTAGAGACAATTTAGTTACCAATCAGACTAACATGCATGTTTTTGATCTGTGGGAGGAAACCAGACTACCTGGAGGAAACCCACACATGCATGGAGAGAACAAGCAAACTCCACCCAGAAGGGCCCCCGGACCGGGTTTTGAACCAAGGACCTGCTCGCTGAGAGGCAGTGTGATATGTGCGTATGCAGATATACACATATTTGCAAAGGAATTGACAGGAAAACTGTTAAAACTATTCATTTTTTGTTGTGGGTATAAGATCCTATAAAATTCATGTTTTTGTTAGTTTTGGTCAAAGCTTGAAAGAGCCGCTGCAGAGGGACTGAAGAGCCGCGTGTGGCTCCAGAGCCGCAAGTTGCAGACCCCTGATCTCATCGTTCATGAGCTATTTTGCTAACAGCCAGGGGTTGACTTTGATATGTAAAAGCAACCATTTTTAAACAGACTGATGGGGATTTTAAACCCCTGTTACCTTAATAAAAACCACACAAGATAAACAAGAGAACAGTGTTAAATCAGACAAACAACTTTGCAAAGGGGAAGGCTTTTTAATGTCTTTTGAAACTTAGTTTGGTCTCAAATACATTGTTCAGCACAATTCCGAATTGTACTGGACATGACAAGCTATTTAAACAAGAAGCAGGTGGAGTTTGACAAGCTCTGACGTCTTACAGATAAAACAAACAAGTCATGGTTCTGATCAAACAAGAACATCTAATCCAAACATTGTCAAGGCTAGAAGACTGTCTTTTCTGTATCAAGGAGAAAAGCAAACAACATGTTTGTACTATCAAATATAAGTGTTTAAAGGGAACAGAGAATATTTGATATAAGTGAGCTGGGTTATAATTATTGGGTCAGAGTAATTAGTTTTAGATGATAAATATTGAACATCTCCATCATCCCATCCTTTTTATCATATATAAACTGATCATTATCAAAGTGAGTGGTATGGAAAACAACCCCTGAGGCCGAATTTCTAATTAGAGGCAAAAACTCACACCACCGTCCCGTGCCTCCACAGTAACGCCCTAACAACGCAGGATCACCTTTTTAGGATGGTTTGAGAGATTATAAAGTTTTGGAGAACTCTGTTGATTGTCATATTTCATGACTTATTTCAATGTTTGAGAGAAATAAAGATTTGAGGAGAATTTTGCAGTGAGTATGGTCTCACTTCATGGCTTATGTCAAAAGTTTTAAAAGGAATAATATATTTAGCATGGATTAGTCTATTTACCCACAAAAACCAAGTTTTTCCAAAGAAATAGAACTTTTGAGAAAATAAACATATATATATATATATATATATATAAAAGAACTAATCTATTTGTGTTAAACAAATAAAAGAAATAAGCTATTTAATTTGTTTTAAAATAAAAAGAACCAATCTAATTTGTCTTAACCAAAAAAGAACCAATCTAATTTGTTTTGTAACCAAAAAAGAACCAATCTAATTTGTTTTAACCAAATAAAAAGAACCAATCTAATTTGTTGTGTTAAACAATTAAATAGAACTTATACACTTTCAAAGATGTGGGAAATAATTCTCAAACACACAACAAAGTAGCCCTTTATGGGCACAAAAATAAAGGAAGGTTTCAGTTGGTTTGAAACTTCTTTGATATTAACTAACGCCCAGGAAAGCGAAAACAAATGTCTTGAACTTAAAAAATGAAATAGATCAACCATTCTTCTTCATATTATCCATCTTCTTCTAGTGGGAGGGGGGGGGGGGTTCAGTGTCTTTCCTGGGGAGTGTCCCGTTTTCAGAATAAGTTCTTTCTGTTCCTTGGGGATTTGTTTGTGGCAGAAGTTGTAGGGCACAAGTTCATTTCATCTGGGGGGGGGGAAGAGTTTTTGTGTGTGGAATAAGTCCAGTTTTTCTGCGGGAAAGCTTTTGCTTACGAGATCAGTCCAGTTCTGCTTGGGGGAAAGCTTTTGTCTGTGGAATAAGTTCATGTCATTCTGGGGGAGAGCTTTTGTTCAAGTCTTTTTCTTCTGTGAGTTTCTGTGCGGGTCTTTTTCTTCTGTGAGTTTCTGTGCGGGTCTTTTTCTTCTGTGAGTTTCTGTGCGGGTCTTATTCTTCTTGGGGAGAGCTTTTTGTGCGGGTCTTTTTCTTCTTGGGGAGAGCTTTTTGTGCGAGTCTTTTTCTTCTTGGGGAGAGCTTTTTGTGCGCCCTGTGGGAGGAGGGCATCATTCACTTCTTCAGACAGTGTGGTGTCTTGTCCAGCTGCCGTTCCTGGGTGTTTAGTCCATTCAGGCATGAATTGCGGGCACAGTAGCAGGTCGCAAACCTGAATTGTGTGTGGCATAAGGTAGTCAAGCCACATGTCCTGACAAAGTGGGGGAGCTTTGCTCTGACCAGATCCATCTCAAAATCTGGCTCAGCGATTGTTCCAAACTTCTTTTTCAGGGGAACACCGGTCACTCAGATGTAACAGCTGCTGCTTTTTCTCTCGAGAAGATGACGCGTCCTTTCCACCACCTGTTGGGGTCCCGTTCACCCTCGTTTTCAGCCGTCCCTAGCAGGACCTCGTTTCAAGGCGGGATTCACTGGCATCACTGGCAACTCCTCCTGAAGGAGTTCCGGAAACCTGTAGTCTTTTGAGAGGAGAACTGGACACCAAAAAAAACTTGCAAATTGTTAAGTAAAACTTCAAGGCCCCCCCTCCCCCTGGATCTCATGAGCCAATTGGTTTGGGGAAGGCCTAACTGTGGGTAATTCCTTAGTGAGTTAAATCTGTTAACTTAAACTAAATTCTGTAATTTGGCTATAATAATAATTGTTTCTTTAAACTTAAAATAAAATTCCATTCTTACTATCTAAAACATTTGTATTTAATGGCAAAAAACAACAACAACAAATGATTTCATTCTTCAGTGAAAATGAGTAATCACTCACTTTGATTTGAGGTTAGTTTTTAATTAGTAAGTTATTCTTAATTAGCATGATCATCAAAGTGAGTAGCAGGAGACGGAGACGTTTTATACTCACTTAAAATACTTTACCTTTCTCATAGTCTGTAGAAAAAGTCTAAACATACATACAGACATAGACAGACATATACGTATAGACAGACATACAGCCGTATAGACAGACATACAGCCATAAACATATATATATATATATATAACATACAGCGCTGTAGTAATAAAGAATTCACAATACAAACATGTGGTTCATGTTCTCAAAATAAGTCCAGTCTATAGTCAGGGTCAGTCGTGTTTTAAAAATATAGAACCACCACATTTCAAAATCAACCTTTCAAATCAACCTTTTGAATAGATCCAAACTCCAGGGCGTCCCCCATCTTTTTTCTCTTTGGATCTGTTAAAAATAAATACCTGTTTATCAAACGACATATACAGTACCTGTTTATTAAACAACATATATAAAAGCAATGTGGTTTGTAGGTTTATCTGATTTATCCTACAGTACAACGTGCTTCTTAAATGATCCTTTAAATGGCTATGCTGTTGAATATAAAAATCTAAAAAGTTATTTTTGTATAACTGATGATCTAATCAATGAATGAGCTGTTTCCTTTTATGAGCCATCATCAATGTTATTAGTGATATATTCTTTATTATTATTAGTTATTTCTAGGAACACTTCCTAATATTCCCTTATTGCATATACTGTATATGAATGAGTTGTCACTGAGTGTCAGGTAAGCTCCCTCACTCACAGTCTTTAAGTCTTGATTAAAAACCCACCTTTATTCTTTCACCTTTAACATGATGTGATTTGTTTTGATCCTCTCTGTAATATACACTGTTCACTATTTTAGCTAGTTTCTGTTGCTATTTCTATATATTTTGTTTTTGTTTTTGTTTCTCTTTCGTTTTCCTGTCTGCTTGGCTTGTTTCTATTGTACAGCACCTTGGTTGGCCCTGCGTCAGCCTAAGTGCTCTATAAATAAAGTGGTATGGTATAAATAACATAAAGCTATAAAAATTGTTCTAAAAATGTCTTAATCAATTCCTTTGTGGAAAACCAGACCAACCAAAATGCATTCCCGTCAAGGACAATCTGCTATCCTTTCTTCAGCTCCACAAAACATTGAATGCCTGTGGAGACACAATTTTAATCTGCAAAAAACAAAAAATATAAATATTAACTTGTTTCAGGGTTATGAGCTGGGATCATTATCTCTGTTTCATCACGGAGTTACAGGAAGCGGAAAAATAAGTCGTCAGACCCACATAAGTACAATATAAACTACAAATTCTGTGGCCTTGCTTGTCTAGCAGGCCATATCATGAGAATGTGTTTCATTAAATAAAATTAATCATAGCAGACTGCAGTTTTGAAACACGATACCAGGATTATTGACAGATCTTCACAGATCCATACGGGGGGCATGACCTTTTGCTGGACAGTTGGCGTGGTTGACTTCAAGACCTGTTCTCTTTGTCTTTTTGGAGAACCTGTTCAGCTCCCTCTTGTCACAGCATCCAGTGAGATCTTTGTTTCTGGGTGAGATCTTTGTTCATCATCGATCCTTCACACCCGGACCGCATATCCTGGTCATTTGTGTTTGATGACCTTGTTCTGATAGTTCTTTGTGAAAGTCTTTGTGGACAGTCTTTTGCTTGGATAAAAGTACAGTGCACTACGCTCGTTCAGTGCCTTTGTTTTTAAGCCCCTCGAATGTTTATTTTGAGCAGGGTAGGCTGGGAGTCCAGCCATGGTGTTCTCGGTGAAGTCAGTGAGCCAGTTTCTGGACATGCCCTTAATATTAAATCTGATCCGATCCAATCAATAACCACAGTAGTTTGTGATTCAAAAATTCAGACGTTGCATGTGTTCTTTGACATGACCCTATCTTAATGTATGTATTACTAACTATGTGTTCTGCAAAGTGTCGTGAGGTCCATCAGACTTACGCTTCCTGCTTCCACAAACACCGTGAGGCCGCTTCTAAGAAAAAAATGAGAAAATAGAAAAATGTAAAAATCCTTAACAAACCAGGTTCAAAGTAATCATGTTATTTCTATAAGCATTTACCTTGAATAGAGTCACCTCTGCAAGTCTGGTTTGCACAATGGAATTTAAAATGTTCATTACATAAAAGTGAATTTTCAACAGAGGCATCCTTTTAATCTGATCTGCATAACAGATCTAAAATCATTAATTTACGTATGAGTAAAATTGTCAATTTAACCTGAAACTAGAAATTTTACCACTTTTCAGTGGTTTACTTATCAAAAGTTAAAGCATGGGCTGGATGATTTTGCCCTGTGGTTTCAAGTTTCAATGTTTACAAGTCCAATTCTCACTTATTATAAACTGAGATCCAAATTATGTCCTAAATAGAAAAGTATTGATTAAAATAAAAAATGTGTATTCAGTCAAGGTGTATCTGTGAGTGCTACGGTATTTCCCGTTTTAATATTCCATATTATTATTATTACTGTATACACAACCCCAATCTGTTTGAATAAAAACAACCCTTACTGCTGTCAAAGCCTATGCATTGTATGGTCAAATGATATGTTATTCTAATTCCCTTTCAAATTTACCAGACCTCTTTTTGACATTAATGGTGATAATTTATGCGAAACAACACCAAAATTAGGTTTTAACAGTGAAATGTGTCTTTTACTCCTAGTGAGTTGGCTGGATTCTAGTGCATATTTAACCTACTTGCTGAAAAGTTACTTCTAATAAAGCATTTTTATTATTATTGGGAAGAGTGTTTTCTTTAACCTATTTAAATCAAAGATATTCATAACATTTTATTAACATCAACGGGTATCTACATTACATAACCCCTAAAAGGAAACAGCTCTTAAAATCTACATATCTGTGAAACAGCTTTTTAAATTCGATAAAACATTTTTAATTATGCAAAAATCGTTTTAAAATGATGAATTTAAACTGAGCGTTTCAACTTACAATCTAGTCAAATATCTATTTGACAAGAATATTTTTTTATTCTTTATAAGTGTCAAAGTTTTATCAATTTAGTTAAACTTTTAAAAGACAGAATTTACTGGCAAGTCTAAAAATAAATTTCTGCTAAATTTGTCTAAGACTTGTTATCCTAAAATGCCTAAACTTAATTTTGATCTGATTATGGTTGTTAATTTAAATTAACAAGCTTATTATAAAAGTTTAAATAGTCAATAATTGTAATTCAATGCAGTATACCGGTAATACTTTCTCTACTTCCCATTTATTTTGCATTAAATCCAAATATATTCCGTGTTTTATCAACATCCTATGCGACTGCTATAAAAACATCCAGTTCCTCTCAACTTCACCTCGCAGTAACAGACTCTCCCTACTCAGAATCTGAAAACATGAACTGAACCTCTCTGGATGACCAAGATAAAACTGTTTTTGTTTCATGAATGTTACTTTTCTGTTCCCCTCAGATAATCACAGGTGACTGTGAGCATAGTTGCCAAGTCCGCTCATCATAAGCTACTCTGGGCTTTTTATTTTCTGTAGTCGCTTATTGTGGTTACTTGGGCTTACTTTGAACGTAAAGTCGCTTATTTGGGCTTGTTATTCGTTATTCTTTATTCTTCGTCTAGAGTGACAAGACCACGCTAAAATTAGCTCCAATAAGTGGGGAAATATGGGGAAATAATATAATTAAAAAATGGGAGAAAAGGGTGCACACTTAGCATGGTTAGCTGTTCAATTTTTAGTTTATTTTTACTAAGTTGTACGCAGCTTTCATGAATGTCTATTGTTGTTATTGTCAATTGTTGTCATCACTCTTCGTTTAAAATTCAGATCTCAAATGAGTCCCAGAGGTTTAATGGGATTAATCTGTATAAATATGCAAAATGTATCTTTATTTTTTAGAGTGGATATGTTTTTCAAAGTGTTTAGCATAATTTTTGCCGTTTGTATGCAACGCCATAATAAATGTATGTTTATACTGGTTAAAAACGGTCTTAGTTTTACACAATGGGGTGGGTTGCCAGTTGGGCTCGTTTTGGGCTTGTTTTGGGCTGGTCGCTTGCTTCTGTCGCGAGATCTGGCAACACTGTATCAAAGTTCTCATGACAACAAGGCCTCCTGAATTCTTGCTTCGTCATCATTCGGCTTCTTCTACAGAACTATTTCGATAAAAATTGGTAAGCGAATTCTCAGTTTCTTTTTGCAGAGAAAACACAATTTAGAAACGTTTGGTTTCACAGTATGACTATCTATTTACGGATTCAGACGGACGAGCGGAGCTTCGGCTGTCTGTTAGCATTAGCTTAGCTTTTCATTTCCGATAAAAAACGTAATTTTTGGATGATTTAAAATCGGATCTTTCTTCGTCAGATTTTCATGATAAAAACGGATCTGTCCGCTTGGTTCAGCGAAACAATTTGGAGTCCTTCTCGCTAAAATTTTATTAAATCGGACCGCTCGTGTGAGCGTCAGGCCTACTGTTAAAACGTCCGATTTTAACGTTGTTAAGCCTTTAAAACCTAAAGTATTTGGATTAGAATTTTACAAACAAGATTGATCAAATTCTAAAATCGTTGTGTAGCATTCGGCTACATTCATGATTTAAAAAAAAGTATTTAAATATTTATTTTATATTTAACCATAAGTTTTTAGTTCCTGTATATCAGAGATGAATATACTGTTATAATTTTTTCTTAATAGCAGGAAAAATACAATGGGAAATGTTTGCAATCAATCCTTTCTCAGTCACGTTTTAAATGGAATGCTGAAGTAAGAAAGTAATAATTTGTATTTGTGTTCTCAGATCCACCGGGAATTCTTCAAGCAAGTCAATCAAATGTCTTGGTTTGTAAAATTATTTTAATAAAAATCTACTTCTTAACTAACAACGTTAGTTCTCGTGCCATTTCTTTATATATATATTTTTTAATTATTTTTATTTTATTTATGTGTGTTACATTAGTACTCTCTGCCTCTCTGTTAGCACAGTACTTTTCTCGTAGGTAAATATAAATCTTCACACAGATGGGGGGGTGGAGGGGTGGAGAGGGAGTGGGG
>JBBPBX010062215.1:0-14422 GCA_038048925.1 Garcialebias charrua | reverse complement strand
TGTTATAATAATCGAAATATTAAAAGATAATTAACCCCACAAACCATTATTTTTACAGAACATTGCTTGCTGTGCTGCATTTTAACGAAAACGCAGCAAGGGAACAAAAATCAACAATGTCTGGAAATCCTTGCTTCGGACTGTCCTTTCCAAAGTGGAAAAAAGGACAATATGTCGTCAAGGAGATACTAGAGGATCCAACCTATGGTAAGTTATTCTACACTACACGATCTCACAAATCACATGAAAACTTTAAGCAGTATAATAAGTTTTCTTTGAAAAATGTGTGTTTTGAAGAAGAAAATGACATGAAATCAATTTTTTTTTTTTATTATCACAAACCGCTGAACTACTACAGATATCAAAATGGGAACATAATACTAACTTCTACAGATATCAACATGAGAACATAATACTAACTTCTACAGATATCAACATGAGAACATAATACTAACTTCTACAGATATCAACATGAGAACATAATACTAACTTCTACAGATATCAACATGAGAACATAATACTAACTTCTACAGATATCAACATGAGAACATAATACTAACTTCTACAGATATCAACATGAGAACATAATACTAACTTCTACAGATATCAACATGAGAACATAATACTAACTTCTACAGATATCAACATGAGAACATAATACTAACTTCTACAGATATCAACATGAGAACATAATACTAACTTCTACAGATATCAACATGAGAACATAATACTAACTTCTACAGATATCAACATGAGAACATAATACTAACTTCTACAGATATCAACATGAGAACATAATACAGTCATAGTTTTTTTTTGTTTGTTTGTTGTTTTCCTTTGACAGGCTATGTGGACACTGTTATGAAGGAGGTAATTGATCTCTGCACAAGTGAGTCACAGGACCAGCCTGGTGAAGAAGTTGTTGTGCCACCGCCACTCAGCAGTGCTTTCCATCATCCAGATAAAGACACAGCAGTTGCAGAGAGACGTTCCAGATACAAGTAATCAGACATCGGGCCACTTGAAGCCAGTGTAGACACCTTCTGATGGAAAAGTGTTTCTGATCCGAGTCACGACACATGCTGGAATTGGTACTCTGTGGTATCTTCCGAGGTGGCCCCAACACATACGGACGAACTGCCTGTATGCAATATAGCGAAATTTTCTGCAAATAAAGTGTGGTTATGTTTAGTTATTAAATATGATGAGCATCAATGGTAGAATTTCCTTAAACTATAAACAATAGAAAAACAACAGAGAAATACAGAATCCTTGTTTTTGTTTGTTTCAGAAACTAGCAAAAGACTATAAGGCAGATGTATAAAATGAAAAACAAGAACATATCTGCATTGGTTGTTTCCAGGATTCCAACAGATTCTGAAAACCATTTTGAGAGGGCAAGCCCAAGAGCTTCAGATATATTTTTTAAAGATCTTCCAGGAAGCTGGAGCAGAGTAGGAGAAGGCCCTTTTTCCAAGTTCAGTCCTCACTGACGGAACACTGCAGGTAATAATGTCCTGAGAGCGAACGCTGTAGCTGCACTCACGCAGAGCGTGCGCTCTCAGGACATTATTACCTGCAGTGTTCCGTCAGTGAGGACTGAACTTGGAAAAAGGGCCTTCTCCTACTCTGCTCCAGCTTCCTGGAAGATCTTTAAAAAATATATCTGAAGCTCTTGGGCTTGCCCTCTCAAAATGGTTTTCAGAATCTGTTGGAATCCTGGAAACAACCAATGCAGATATGTTCTTGTTTTTCATTTTATACATCTGCCTTATAGTCTTTTGCTAGTTTCTGAAACAAACAAAAACAAGGATTCTGTATTTCTCTGTTGTTTTTTTATATTGTTTACCTTTAAATTTTGTTAAAAAGTTACATACTCATGTTCTTGTGAATCGTCATGTCTCAGGTAGTGGTCTATGAAGTCAAAGTTTGCAATTCGTAGGACATCAACATCCAGACAACATCTTTCAAAGCTGGACAGCTGGGTGACACATGTGACATCTTGTTCTTTACGACGAATTTCTTGAGTAACCGCATTTATTTCTTGACAGCATTGGGATTCTACAATGGTTGGCATTGCCTCGCAATTTGTACAGGTACACCTGGAGAAATAAAAAATGGTTTATTTGATTTTGTACAGATTTATACATTTCTGATATTTTTTGTATTATTAATAAATTTAAAATTAAAAAAACCAATGTCAAACAGACATTATTTTGGTGTGATTGCATTTTATAAAATGAGTAAATTGTCAATGTACCATTTGTTTAACATAAAAATAATTAATGTAATTGTTTAAACTTTTTATCATTAAAAACCAAAAAATTACATATGTAATATTTTATGTAAATTATAAAGATATATATGATCAAAAAGGTGTTCAATACAGAAACAACTGGACTTTATTTGTAAAAGAAAACGTTTCGCCCTCTATTCAAAGGGCTTTCTCAATTTGATAGAGGGTGAAACGTTTTCTGTATCAAATAAAGTACTGTTGTTTCTGTATTGAACACCTTTTTTGATTTTATCATGTCCTGGACAACTGAGAATCTCCAGCAGCATATATTTATATAATTTTTTGATGTATCAGATCTTTGCTTTATTTACAGTGGAGAAATATTTATAAAACAATACAATTGTTTTGTGTTATTGAATTCAAAATATTTTTATGATAAAACTAGACAGTAAGTCAATAACTAAGCAGTAATAATTAAATACACTGATGTAATTTAGACATAATTTCAGTGAAAATTTTGTTTTTGATGTGATGATTCATATATAAAACTCTTGAGATGTAGTGAACATTCAGTGTATTTACACAGGCACATCTGTGTATGTTTCCACATCTGTGGAAATAAGAATTATGTTTTTCATGAAGGTTCATGCTCAGTAATCCAGGTATCAAATCCGATAATTCTCAATCAGTGTGCAGGAACTATTCTGACTGATGAAGCCCTCTGGAGTGAGGCTGAAACGTTTCTACTAAAAAATAAACTGCAGATGACCTGATTTAGAATTATTGGTTGTTTTTCATGTTAAAATAAACGTTTAAAAAGTACAGATACTTCAAAGGTAATCATATTTTTTCAACTGTAATTAATGTTGAATAATTATTAGATACATAAAAAAGTTACCAGTCAGTGCTCTGTAAACGAGATAGATCAGGTTCCAGTTCAGCCTCAAATCCTCCCTCGGCTGCAATGTCTGCTTCAGAATCATCACTTCCTGAACGGTAAGGCTCATATAAATACGGTTGAATACCTAAATTGAAACCTGCTGGCTCTTGTTCATCACCAGAACTAACTTCACCTTCCAAAACTGAAGACAAATCGCTTAGATCAACACTAGAAATGCTGCACTCGTCTGAGTCGACATGCTCCGCCATTATTATTTACATGCGCGTTGAGCAGCGGCTCCCCACGTGTACGTCACATGACTGTTTTGCGGAATGCACGGAATTTTAGGGGCGTGTCCCAGCGTGTCCCAGAGAAATAACTATCATAACTTGGAATGAAATTTTAATATATTTATTATTTATTATGCAAAAACGACCAGAGCTCAATGATATAAGATATATATGTTCTGACAAATATTCAAATTTACAAAATCATGTCACAATCCCTTTAAGAAATTTAAAGCCATCTAGTCCCTGATGTCAGCCAGGCAGTCGAGCAGAGGTTGAATAGAGCATGTACCATTTTGTCTTAGGGGGAAGTAAATTTGACAGTCATCGGCGTAGAAGTGAAAGGTATGTTGTGTTTCCGAAAAATAGCCCCAAGTGGCAGCAGGTATAAAGAGAATAGGAGAGGACCCAGGATGGACCCCTGCGGAACCCCCCATTTAAGTGCTGCCGCTGCAGAACTAAAATCTTTGATGGAAACACAAAAGGACCTGTCAGAGAGGTAGGATCTGAATCAATTGACAGCAGACCCTGTGATGCCCACCCACTGTTCCAACCTAGCAATGAGGTCAATGGTGTCGAAAGCGGATGTAAGGTCCAATAGGACAAGCAGCACAGAATCACCAGCGTCTGTGGATAAGACGATGTCATTAAAAACCTTCAGTAGGGCAGTTTCAGTGCTGTGGAGAGGTTTAAGGCCAGATTGGAATAACTCAAGGATAGTGTGATCCTCCAGGAAGCACTTCAACTGGGACTGAACTATTTTTTCCAGAATGTTGATGATTGTGTAATTTACTGTTGTTCACATTCAATTGCTCAGGGACTTAAACTCTTACAGGCTGCTTTTGATGAGGTGCAGATTTGGCTTGAGCAACTAAAATTGGTCTTAAATGCAGATAAATCTAAAATAATGTTTTATTTTTATTTATTTTTTATTTTTATTATTTTCAAAATTTTCTGTCCCATTGTAAAATATCCGTCTAATAAAAACTGCCCAAGGTAAAGTTCTCAAGAGGGTCTCCAGTTATAAATACCTGGGCTTAATTATCGACGAGGAGCTTTCTTTTAAATCTCATGTGAAACACCTAATCTCCAAATTAAGGGTGAAGCTCGGGTTCTTCTTTAGAATCAAATCATGTTTCTCCCTTAAACTTAAANTTTGGCTTGAAACAGCGGGGTTCTCTGCGGATTTATCCAAGTAACCCAGCACAACCAGCTAGCCACAGAGTTAGCGTCCAGTTCACCTCTGACCCGGAAGATGTCAAGATTCTATAGGCAGTCAACAGATTTAATGAAAAGTAACTAAAATGATCCTAAAAGGATGAAATTACAAAAATCAAAGGATTTATTTAATACTTTACGTACATATATTCTATTCGGCCACGAAATTAACAAAAAAGAGAATGATCTTTTAATCCCTAAGACCACTTTTAAATCTCAAATACACGGGCGTGTCGCCACCGCATTTATACATAAAAGTAACCAAAATACATAAAACTAACGACTCACCGTCGAGTGGTCGACACAAAACACACAATAAAATCCTCCGGCCGCGTTAATTTGGCTTGAAACAGCGGGGTTCTCTGCGGATTTATCCAAGAAACCCAGCACAACCAGCTAGCCACAGAATTAGCCCCCGAGTTCACCTCTGACCCGGAAGATGTCAAGATGGAATAGTCCATTTTTAGTAGGGGGATACAGAAATCGACCGGTTTTTGTATTGCGTTTTTAATGATCGTTTTCATCGTAACTATAATTATTTTTATGTTAAATGTACATTAACAAGCATGAGCAATGTTAGTGATGTAGGTGACTGGCCGGGGCGGGGCCCCTGCTGATTTGGGGCCCCAAGCAACGGCATCATTTGCCTACATGGTAGATCCGTGTCTGTTCTCCCCTCTGCTCCCCCTCCAACCCTCCCTCCTCTCTGCTCTTTACGGTGAGGGAGGGGAAAAAGGCAAAACAAGCAGCTACGGAGCCAGCATAAGAGCCTCTAAATAAGTTTATTTGTTTTTACTGATAGATAATTAGTTATTAGCGGTACTGCATTTTAAATAAAAATAGCACAAATCCGCTTATGAATTATAAAAGTTAGTCACTCCGCTGTTACGCTGACAAAAACGTTAGGTCCGCTGTAAGCGGATTAGCGCGTATTAGCGGTCCCTAGCGTTCATATGCCCACCTTTTGCATCTGCCTTATAATGTTTTAATAGTTTCTGATACTTTGTTTAAAAAAAAAAAGGATTATGTATTTCTCTCTTGTGTTTTTCTATTGTTTACCTTTAAATTGTGTTAAAAAGTTACATACTCATGTTCTTGCGAATCGTCATGTCTCCGGTAGTGGTCTATGAAGTCAAAGTTTGCAATTCGTAGGACATCAACATCCAGACAACATTTGTCAAAGCTGGACAGCTGGGCGACACATGTGACATCTTCTTCTTTACGACGAATTTCTTGAGTAACCGCAGTTATTTCTTGACAGCATTGGAATTCTACAATGGTTGGCATTGCCTCGCAATTTGTACAGGTACACCTGGAGAAAAAAAATGGTTTATTTGATTTTGTACAGATTTATACATTTCTGATATTTTTTGTATTATTAATAAATTTAAAATGTAAAAAAACCAATGTCAAACAGACATTATTTTGGTGTGATTGCATTTTGTAAAATGAGTAAATTGTCAATGTACCATTTGTTTAACATCTTAAAAATAATTAATGTAATTGTTTAAACTTTTTATCATTAAAAACCAAAAAATTACATATAAATTTTTTTATGTAAATTATAAAGATATATATGATCAAAAAAGGCATTCAATACAGAAACAACTGGACTTTATTTGTAACAGAAAACGTTTTGCCTTCTATTCAAAGGGCTTTCTCAATTCAATTTGATAGAGGGTGAAACGCTGTCTGTATCAAATAACGTACTGTTGTTTCTGTATTGAACACCTTTTTTGATTTTATCATGTCCTGGACAACTGAGAATCTCCAGCAGCATATATTTATATAATTTTGTGATGTATCAGATCTTTGCTTTATTTACAGTGGAGAAATATTTATAAAACAATACAATTGTTTTGTGTTATTGAATTCAAAATATTTTTATGATAAAACTAGACAGTAAGTCAGTAACTAAGCAGTAATAATTAAATACACTGATGTAATTTAGACATAATTTCAGTGAAAATTCGTTTTTGATGTGATGATTCATATATAAACTCTTAAGATGTAGTGAACATTCAGTGTATTTACACATGCACATCTGTGTATGTTTCCACATCTGTGGAAATAAGAATGATGTTTTTCATGAAGGTTCATGCTCAGTAATCCAGGTATCAAATCCCATAATTCTCAATCAGTGTGCTGGAACTATTCTGACTGATGAAGCCCTCTGGAGTGAGGGTGAAACGTTTCTACTAAAAGATAAACTGTCCAGATGACCTGATTTAGAATTATTGGATGTTTTTCATGTTAAAATAAACATTTAAAAAGTACAGATACTTCAAAGGTACTCATATTTTTTCAACTATAATTAATGTTGAATAATTATTAGATACATTTTTTTTTAATTACCAGTCAGTGCTCTGTAAACGAGATAGATCAGGTTCCAGTTCAGCCTCAAATCCTCCCTCGGCTGCAATGTCTGCTTCAGAATCATCACTTCCTGAACGGTAAGGCTCATACAAATACGGTTAAATACCTAAATTAAAATCTGCTGGCTCTTGTTCATCACCAGAACTAACTTCACCTTCCAAAACTGAAGACAAATCGCTTAGATCAACACTAGAAATGCTGCACTCGTCTGAGTCGACAAGCTCCGCCATTATTATTTACATGCGCGTTGAGCAACGGCTCCCCACGGGCACGTCACATGACGTTTTTGCGGAAGTGCGCGGAATTTTAGGGGCGTGTCCCAGAGAAATAACTACCATAACTTGGAATGAAATTTTAATATATTTATAATTTATTTTGATAAAACGAACAGAGATGAATGATATAAGATATATATTGATGGGGATTTTAAACCCCTGTTACCTTAATAAAAACCACACAAGATAAACAAGAGAACAGTGTTAAATCAGACAAACAACTTTGCAAAGGGGAAGGCTTTTTAATGTCTTTTGAAACTTAGTTTGGTCTCAAATACATTGTTCAGCACAATTCCGAATTGTACTGGACATGACAAGCTATTTAAACAAGAAGCAGGTGGAGTTTGACAAGCTCTGACGTCTTACAGATAAAACAAACAAGTCGTGTTTCTGATCCTACAAGAACATCTAATCCAGACATTGTCAAGGCTAGAAGACTGTCTTTTCTGTATCAAGGAGAAAAAGCAAACAACATGTTTGTACTATCAAATATAAGTGTTTAAAGGGAACAGAGAATATTTGATACAAGTGAGCTGGGTTATAATTATTGGGTCAGAGTAATTAGTTTTAGATGATAAATATTGAACATCTCCATCATTTCATCCTCTTTATCATATATAAACTGATCATTATTAATTATGTGAGCGGTGCGGAAAACAACCCCTGAGGCCGAATTTCTAATTAGAGGCAAAAAACTCACACCACCGTCCCGTGCCTCCACAGTAACGCCCTAACAACGCAGGATCACCTTTTTAGGATGGTTTGAGAGATTATAAAGTTTTGGAGAACTCTGTTGATTGTCATATTTCATGACTTATTTCAATGTTTGAGAGAAATAAAGATTTGAGGAGAATTTTGCAATGAGTATGGTCTTATTTCATGGCTTATGTCAAAAGTTTTAAAAGGAATAATATATATTTAGCAGGGATTAGTCTATTTACCCACAAAAACCAAGTTTTTCCAAAGAAATAGAACTTTTGAGAAGAAACATATATATATATATAAAAAGAACTAATCTATTTGTGTTAAACAAATAAAAGAAATAAGCTATTTAATTTGTTTTAAAATAAAAAGAACCAATCTAATTTGTCTTAACCAAAGAACCAATCTAATTTGTTTTAACCAAAAAAGAACCAATCTAATTTGTTTTAACCAAAAAAGAACCAATCTAATTTGTTTTAAACAATTAAATAGAACTTATACACTTTCAAAGATGTGGGAAATAATTCTCAAACACACAACAAAATAGCCCTTTATGGGCACAAAAATAAAATAAGTTTGAAACTTCTTTGATATCAACTATTGCCCAGGAAAGTAAAAACAAATGTCTTGAACTTAAAAAATGAAATAGATCAACCATTCTTCTTCATATTATCCATCTTCTTCTAGTGGGGGGGTTCAGTGTCTTTCCTGGGGAGTGTCCCGTTTTCAGAATAAGTCTTTTCTGTTCCTTGGGGATTTGTTTGTGGCAGAAGTTGTAGGGCACAAGTTCATGTCATCTGGGGGGGAGAAGAGTTTTTGTGTGTGGAATAAGTCCAGTTTTTCTGCAGGAAATCTTTTGCTTACGAGATCAGTCCAGTTCTGCTTGGGGGAAAGCTTCTGTCTGTGGAATAAGTTCATTTCATTCTGGGGGAGAGCTTTTGTTCAAGTCTTTTTCTTCTGTGAGTTTCTGTGCGGGTCTTTTTCTTCTTGGGGAGAGCTTTTTGTGCGCCCTGTGGGCGGAGGGCATCATTCACTTCTTCAGACAGTGTGGTGTCATGTAGTCTTGTCCAGCTGCCTGTTCCTGGGTGTTTAGTCCATTCAGGCATGAATTGCGGGCACAGTAGCAGGTCGCAAACCTGAATTGTGTGTGGCATAAGGTAGTCAAGCCACATCCTGACAAAGTGGGGAGCTTTGCTCTGACCAGATCCATCTCAAAATCTGGCTCAGCGATTGTTCCAAACTTCTTTTTCAGGGGAACACCGGTCACTCAGATGTAACAGCTGCTGCTTTTTCTCTCGAGAAGATGACGTGTCCTTTCCACCACCTGTTGGGGTCCTGTTCACCCTCGTTTTCAGCCGTCCCTAGCAGGACCTCGAGTCAAGGCGGGATTCACTGGCATCACTGGCAACTCCTCCTGAAGGAGTTCCGGAAACCTGTAGTCTTTTGAGAGGAGAACTGGACACCAAAAAAACTTGCAAATTGTTAAGTAAAACTTCAAGTTCCCCCCCTGGATCTCATGAGCCAATTGGTTTGGGGAAGGCCTAACTGTGGGTAATTCCTTAGTGAGTTAAATCTGTTAACTTAAACTAAATTCTGTAATTTGGCTATAATAATAATTGTTTCTTTAAACTTAAAATAAAATTCCATTCTTACTATCTAAAACATTTGTATTTAATGGCAAAAAACAACAACAACAAATGATTTCATTCTTCAGTGAAAATGAGTAATCACTCACTTTGATTCGAGGTTAGTTTTTAATTAGTAAGTTGTTCTTAATTAGCATGATCATTGTAGCAGGAGACAGGAGACGATTTATACTCACTTAAAATACTTTACCTTTTTCATAGTCTGTGGAAAAAGTCTAAACATACATACAGACATAGACAGACATATACGTACAGACAGACATACAGCCGTATAGACAGACATACAGCCATAAACATATATGACATACAACGCTGTAGTAATAAAGAATTCACAATACAAACATGTGGTTCATGTTCTCAAAATAAGTCCAGTCTATAGTCAGGGTCAGTCGTGTTTTAAAAATATAGAACCACCACATTTCAAAATCAACCTTTCAAATCAACCTTTTGAATAGATCCAAACTCCAGGGCGTCCCCCATCTTTTTTCTTTTTGGATCTGTTAAAAATATATACCTGTTTATCAAATGACATATACAGTACCTGTTTATTAAACAACATATACCAAAGCAACGTGGTTTGTAGGGTTACCTGATTTATCCTACAATGCAACGTGTCAATTTTTCATTCTTCTTAAATTATTCTTTGAATGGCTACGCTGTTGAATATAAAAAATCAAAAAAGTTATTTTTGTATAACTGATGAACTAATCAATGTATGAGCTGTTTCCTTCATGAGCCATCATCAGTGTTATTAGTGATTTATTCTTTATTATTTTTAGTTATTTCTAGGAACACTTCCTAATATTCCCTTATTGCATATATAGGAATGAGTTGCCACTAAGTGTCAGGCAGGCTCCCTCACTCACAGTCTTTAAGTCTCGATTAAAAACCCACTTCTATTCTCTCACCTTTAACATGATGTACTTTGTTTTGATCCTCTCTGTAATATACACTGTTCACTATTTTAGCTAGTTTCTGTTGTTATTTCTATATATTTTGTTTTTGTTTTTCTTTTGTTTTCCTGTCTGCTTGGCTTGTTTCTATTGTACAGCACCTTGGTTGGCCCTGCGTCAGCCTAAGTGCTCTATAAATAAAGTGGTATGGTATAAACAATCTAAGATCTCAAGCATAAAGCTATAAAACTTGTTCTAAAAATGTCTTAATCAATTCCTTTGTGGAAAACCAGACCAACCAAAATGCACTCCGTCAAGGATAATCTGCTATCCTTCCTTCAGCTCCACAAAACATTGAATGTCTGTGGGGACACAATTTTAATCTGCAAAAAAAATAAAAATAAATATTAACTTGTTTCAGGGTTATGAGCTGGGATCATTATCTCTGTTTCATCACGGAGTTACAGGAAGCGGAAAAATAAGTCGTCAGACCCACATAAGTACAATATAAACTACAAATTCTGTGGCCTTGCTTGTCTAGCAGGCCATATCATGAGAATGTGTTTCATTAAATAAAATTAATCATAGCAGACTGCAGTTTTGAAATACGATACCAGGATTATTGACAGATCTTCACAGATCCATACGGGGGGCATGACCTTTTGCTGGACAGTTGGCGTGGTTGACTTCAAGACCTGTTCTCTTTGTCTTTCTGGAGAACCTGTTCAGCTCCCTCTTGTCACAGCATCCAGTGAGATCTTTGCTTCTGGGTGAGATCTTTGTTCATCATCGATCCTTCATACCCGGACCGCATATTCTGGTAATTTGTGTTTGATGACCTTGTTCTGACAGTTCTTTGTGAAAGTCTTTGTGGTGTCTTTTGCTCGGATAAAAATCCAGTGCACCGCCCTCGTTCAGTGCCATAGTTTTTTAAGCCCCTCAAATGTTTATTTTGAGCAGGGTAGGCTGGGAGTCCAGCCATGGTGTTCTCGGTGAAGTCAGTGAGCCAGTTTCTGGACACGCCCTTAATATTAAATCTGATCCGATCCAATCAATAACCACAGTAGTTTGTGATTCAAAAATTCAGACGTTGCATGTGTTCTTTGACATGACCCTATCTTAATATATGTATTACTAACTATGTGTTCTGCAAAGTGTCGTGAGGTCCTTCAGACTTACGCTTTCCGCTCCACAAACACCGTGAGGCCGCTTCTAAGAAAAAAATGAGAAAATAGAAAAATGTAAAAATCCTTAACAAACCAGGTTCAAAGTAATCATGTTATTTCTATAAGCATTTACCTTGAATAGAGTCACCTCTGCAAGTCTGGTTTGCACAATGGAATTTAAAATGTTCATTACATAAAAGTGAATTTTCAACAGAGGCATCCTTTTAATCTGATCTGCATAACAGATCTAAAATCATTAATTTACGTATGAGTAAAATTGTCAATTTAACCTGAAACTAGAAATTTTACCACTTTTCAGTGGTTTACTTATCAAAAGTTAAAGCATGGGCTGGATGATTTTGCCCTGTGGTTCCAAGTTTCAATGTTTACAAGTCCAATTCTCACTTATTATAAACTGAGATCCAAATTATGTCCTAAATAGAAAAGTATTGATTAAAATAAAAAATGTGTATTCAGTCAAGGCGTGTCTGTGAGTGGTACTTCCCGTTTTAATATTCCATATTATTTTTACTGTATACACAGCCCCAATCTGTTTGAATAAAAACAACCCTTACTGCTGTCAAAGCCTATGCATTGCATGGTCAAACGATATGTTATTCTAATTCCCTTTCAAATTTACCAGACCTCTTTTTGCCTCTAATGGTCATAATTTATGCGAAACAACACCAAAATTAGGTTTTAACAGTGAAATGTGTCTTTTACTCCTGGTGAGTTGGCTGGATTCTTGTGCGTATTTAACCTACTTGCTGAAAAGTTACTTCTAATAAAGCATTTTTATTATTAATCATTTCAGTCACATTATATAACTCTTAAAAGGAAACAGCTCTTATAATCTACTTAACTGTGGAATAGCTTTTTAAAATCGATAAAACATTTTTAATGTATGCAAAAATCGTTTTAAAATGATGAATTTAAACTGAGCGTTTCAACTTACAATCTAGTCAAGTTTCTATTTGACAAGAATACTTTTTTATTCTTTATAAGTGTCAAAGTTTTATCAATTTAGTTAAACCTTTAAAAGACAGAATTTACTGGCAAGTCTAAAAATAAATTTCTGCTAAATTTGTCTAAGACTTGTTATCCTAAAATGCCTAAACTTAATTTTGATCTGATTATGGTTGTTAATTTAAATTAACAAGCTTATTATAAAAGTTTAAATAGTCAATAATTGTAATTCAATGCAGTATACCGGTAATACTTTCTCTACTTCCCATTTATTTTGCATTAAATCCAAATATATTCCGTGTTTTATCAACATCCTATGCGACTGCTATAAAAACATCCAGTTCCTCTCAACTTCACCTCGCAGTAACAGACTCTACTCAGAATCAACATGAACTGAACCTCTCTGGATGACCAAGATAAAACTGTTTTTGTTTCATGAATGTTACTTTTCTGTTCCCCTCAGATAATCACAGGTGACTGTGAGCATAGTTGCCAAGTCCGCTCATCATAAGCTACTCTGGGCTTTTTATTTTCTGTAGTCGCTTATTGTGGTTACTTGGGCTTACTTTGAACGTAAAGTCGCTTATTTGGGCTTGTTATTCATTTCACTTTATTCTTCGTCTAGTGACAAGACCACGCTAAAATTAGCTCCAATAAGTGGGGAAATATGGGGAAATAATATAATTAAAAAATGGGAGAAAAGGGTGCACACTTAGCATGGTTAGCTGTCCAATTTTTAGTTTATTTTTACTAAGTTGTACGCAGCTTTCATGAATTTCTTTAATGTTGTGATTGCCAATTGTTGTCATCACTCTTCGTTTAAAATTCAGATCTCAAATGAGTCCCAGAGGTTTAATGGGATTAATCTGTATAAATATGCAAAATGTATCTAAAAAAGCTAAGTCTGGTCCTCTGGACATTCAAAAAATAAAACAAAACAAAGCAAAAAAAATGTAGAAACGTTTCGTCTTTCGTCCGAAAGACTTCCTCAGTCTGAGTTGCTGTGTTCAGCTCAGTCTTATAAATAGCACCCTCCCACAGTGTTGCACAACCAGTTGGCTGATGACAGCCTGAAACCAGTTGCTCACATGATCAAGATCATGATCATGATCAATTTATAAGACTGAGCTGAACACAGCAACTCAGACTGAGGAAGTCTTTCGGACGAAAGACGAAACGTTTCTACATTTTTTTTGCTTTGTTTTGTTTTATTTTTTGAATGTCCAGAGGACCAGACTTAGCTTTTTTAGATTTTTCTACCTGGATTATTGAGCATGCATCAGAGTATGCAAAATGTATCTTTATTTTTTAGAGTGGATATGTTTTTCAAAGTGTTTAGCATAATTTTTGCCGTTTGTATGCAACGCCATAATAAATGTATGTTTATACTGGTTAAAAACGGTCTTAGTTTTACACAATGGGGTGGGTTGCCAGTTGGGCTCGTTTTGGGCTTGTTTTGGGCTGGTCGCTTGCTTCTGTCGCGAGATCTGGCAACACTGTATCAAAGTTCTCAATAACAACAAGGCCTCTTGGATTCTTGCTTCGTCATCATTCGGCTTTTCCTACAGAACTATTTTTTTTATTTCGATAAAAAATTGGTAAGCGAATTCTCAGTTTCTTTTTGCAGAGAAAGCACAATTTAGAAACGTTTGGTTTCACAGTATGACTATCTATTTACGGATTCAGACGGACGAGCGGAGCTTCGGCTGTCTGTTAGCATTAGCTTAGCTTTTCATTTCCGATAAAAAACATAATTTTTGGACGATTTAAAATCTTT
>JBBPBX010062214.1:6545-20894 GCA_038048925.1 Garcialebias charrua | reverse complement strand
AAAATGTAAAAGAAAAACAGTAATAAGATCTAATATATGAACTAAGAAAAACAGCAACTAAAAACACACTAAGCACTAATAGTAGGGGTGTAACGATACACAAAACTCTCGAGACGAGACGAGACAAATTACAGAGTTCGCGAGAACGAGACGAGATTTTAATATTAGTTCAAGAAAACTTCAAAGATCGGTTTTATGCCGCAAAAAGGCTTTTATTCTGTTTTAACATGTATTACAAACTCAACTGATGTCTTCATTTTACTGATTGAATCTCCTTAGACCTTAGAACGTTCAACTTTGTTTAAAAAAATAGATATTCACGCAGGACTTTCCAAAAATTGAACATAAATATCCGCATCAGCACTGAATCTGCAGCCGTCACTCACCAGTGTTGCCAGATTGGGCGGTTCACCGCGATTTTCCTTCTGACTTTTGCGGGTAAAGAGTGCTTTGGGTGGGTGGGACTCTATCTGGCAACACCGGTCACACCGGTGTTTACACAAGTGTGTCTTTACATCCGGGGCAGCGTCGGCAGCGCCGGGACCCTCCATCAATGTAGAGGCGTCTGCGGCACCGGGACCCTCCATCAGTAGTTGGGGCGTCTTCTATAGCAACTTCATCCGGCGAAGCCATGCTGTCCGTGACGCTGACTTGCTAGGGGCTGCTAGCATTAGCGACTCGCGAGACAACGTTACCTCTCAACGAGAGATATCGCGGGAGTTTAATATCGCGAGATCTCGTACAACGAGATCTCGTTACACCCCTAATAGCATATAAACATTACTTCGAACAGCAGCACAAACATGAGTCTGTGTGACCAGATGAGCACGAATGAACATAGCAACATGAAACAGATCAGCAGCAACATGAAACAGATCAGCAGTAGTATGAAACAGATCAGCAGCAGTATGAAACAGATCAGCAGCAACATGAAACAGATCAGCAGCAACATGAAACAGATCAGCAGCAACATGAAACAGATCAGCAGCAACATGAAACAGATCAGCAGCAACATGAAACAGATCAGCAGCAACATGAAACAGATCAGCAGCAACATGAAACAGATCAGCAGCAACATGAAACAGATCAGCAGCAACATGAAACAGATCAGCAGCAACATGAAACAGATCAGCAGCAACATGAAACAGATCAGCAGCAACATGAAACAGATCAGCAGCAACATGAAACAGATCAGCAGCAACATGAAACAGATCAGCAGCAACATGAAACAGATCAGCAGCAACATGAAACAGATCAGCAGCAACATGAAACAGATCAGCAGCAACATGAAACAGATCAGCAGCAACATGAAACAGATCAGCAGCAACATGAAACAGATCAGCAGCAACATGAAACAGATCAGCAGCAACATGAAACAGATCAGCAGCAACATGAAACAGATCAGCAGCAACATGAAACAGATCAGCAGCAACATGAAACAGATCAGCAGCAACATGAAACAGATCAGCAGCAACATGAAACAGATCAGCAGCAACATGAAACAGATCAGCAGCAACATGAAACAGATCAGCAGCAACATGAAACAGATCAGCAGCAACATGAAACAGATCAGCAGCAACATGAAACAGATCAGCAGCAACATGAAACAGATCAGCAGCAACATGATGTGATATTTCACAGTGATTATTCTGGTTATTTATTCATGAGTCTAACAGCCTCAGGGTAGAAGCTGTTCCTCAGTCTAGTGGTTCTACACTTAATGCTCCTCAACCTCCTTCCTGAGGGGAGTGGGGCAAAAAGTGTGTGTGCTGGGTGAGTGGGGTCCTTCATGATGCAGGTGGCTCTTCCTGCATCTGGAGGTGTAGATGTCTGTGATGGTGGGGAGACTGACTCCAACAGACTTCTGTGCAGCCTTCACCACTCTCTGTAGAGCTTTTCTTTCTGCAGCTGTGCAGCCTCCATGCCACATGTTGATGCTGGAGCACAGGATGCTCTCCACTGCACACCTGTAGAAGGAGGTGAGGACTGAGCTTCTCAGACCAGCTCGTCTCAGCCGTCTGAGGAAGTAGAGTCTCTGATGATCTTTCTTGATCAGGCTGGTGGTGTTGTTGCTCCAGCTGAGGTTATCGTTCATGTGTACACCCAAGTACTTGTAGCTGGAGACCACTTCCACTGCAGATTATTCTTGTGTTTCTTTCCTCACTTCTCCTTTATTCCTGTTTTCCACTCTGAAATTCATCTTTCCTCCAAATATACCGTACTTGCAGGAAATTGTGGAGAAGAATTAAGAGTTTTTAAACTAGGTCCTCTGGGCAGTTTCTTTTTTTTGTTGAGATGTTTCGTCCTTCATCTAAAGGACATCATCAGTCTGAGGAGCCACAACAAACTCAGTCCCTTAAGTGGCTTACTCACATGGGCCAACCATTTTTATGGTGATAAGATTGTTTCTGGTTCCCGCCCTCTCCCCCGTTCACTCCTCTTACCCCCAATTTACACTACATGCGTTCCGGCTCCGGTCCGCTCCGGTCCGACCTCCGCAGCAAATATGCACCCATTATAATCAATAATCAAATTCAGACACGTATAGACTGGTCTTCTTTATCTGAGGAACAAATAGACCAGTCTATGCCCAAACTGATCATTTGTTATGTGGAATTAAACTACCAAGAGAGGCGGTTGCTTGTACAGACTGTAACTGCTCTAATATTGGACATAGAACCGATATAACTCAATTTTATTCTGACATAACTGAAGCGCTACTGGGAGCTAGCCTGCCTTATAATAAAAGTAACGTAAAGATTAAAAATAAACCAGGTTGGAACACATACGTGTCTAAATACCACAGTGAAGCCCGCGAAGCTACTACCAATTGGGCTCTAGCAGGTAAACCCAGGCAGGGTCCTATATTTGAACACAAAAAGCTGTCTAATGCAAAATACAAATATGCATTACGCTTCATTAGACGGAATGAGCAAACCATGAGGGCTGATTCCTTGGCAAAAAAACTCATAGGAAAGGACACAAAAGCCTTTTGGAAAGAGGTTAAATCTATAGGTAATAATAAATCCACTCTCCCTTGCACTGTCGATGGTGCCTCTGGGGCAAATATGATTGTAGATTTTTGGCAACAACACTACAGCAAGATATTTACCTGTGTTCAGAGTGAACCCTTCCATGTTGACAAGGTTAGTACTGCAGAAACTATCAAGTCACATGAGGTCTATCAAGCAATTGAAGAACTATCTGTAAATAAATCTATAGGAATGGATCTTATTTCAGCTGAACATCTCAAGTTTGCAAGTTCAAGGGTAGCCCCTCTTCTTGCCTTGTGTTTCACTGGTTTTATTATGCATGGTTTTATTCCCGATTCCTTGATGAATGTTGTTATTCTTCCTGTGATTAAGAACAAAGCTGGAAAAATTGGTAGCTCTGATAACTATAGACCTATTGCCCTAGCTAATACACTATCTAAGGTCTTTGAACTAATTCTTTTGCCAAAATTTGCAAAGATAGTAATGTCTGCTGACAATCAATTTGGGTTCAAGTCCGAGCATGGCACTGATCTATGTATATATGGCCTAAAAGAATTACTGAATAACTATAATAACAAAAATTCTACGGTTTTTATGTGTTTCTTAGACGCCTCCAAGGCTTTTGATCGTGTAAACCATCGAAAACTATTTTTAAAATTATGCCAAGCTGGTGTGCCCAAATATATAGTGAGATGTCTGTCCTATTGGTATGCTAACCAAAATATGCAAGTCAAATGGGATAATTGTGTGTCTGCATCCTTCCGTGTCAGCAATGGTGTCAGACAAGGAAGCATTTTATCTCCTATACTGTTTAATTTTTATATGAATGACCTCTCTAAGCAGCTAAACCTGTGTAGAACTGGCTGCATGGTTGGAGATACAATTATCAATCATCTTATGTATGCTGATGACTTAGTGGTTTTTAGTCCAAGTTCAGCTGGTCTTCAGAAGCTGCTTCATGTCTGTTCAGCATATGGTGAGACACATGATATCATATTCAACCCCTCTAAAAGTCTCATTTTGATTTGTCGCACTAAAGAGGACAAAAATAGTGTATTTCCACTTTTTAAGCTGTCTGGGACTTTATTGAATGTTGCAAATGAAGTAAAGTATCTGGGTCATGTGTTGACAGACCGTCGGTCTGATGATGAGGACATTTACCGTCAGGTTCGAATGATATATGCTCAGGCAAATATCCTTGCTCGTAAGTTTGCATTCTGTTCTGATGAAGTGAAAATTAACTTATTTAGATCATATTGTTCATCACTGTATACGGCACATTTGTGGTGCAATTTTAAAAAAGCCAGTCTTCATAGATTGAAGGTGGCTTATAATGACGCACTAAGACTTCTTTTAAATAAGCCCAGATGGACCAGTGCCAGTGAACTGTTTGTATCTGCTCGCGTCAACACTTTGATGGCTGTTTTAAGAAATTTTATGTATAAATTTATTTGTCGTTTACATAAGTCTAATAATAGAATTATTCTACTGTTGACTAATGTCAAATATAGTGCAGTGAAATATTCATCTGTGCTTTGGAGACATTGGTATGATTGCCTCCTGAACGGTTAGGTACTTTTTCTATTGTTCTTTTTATTTTATTTTATAATTTTTTGTAATTTTTTATTTGTATTTTGTATTTTATCTTATTTTATCATGTTCGTTGTCTCTTATCTAGGTTGGACTCTGAGTCTGTAATAAAGTTATCTATCTATCTATCTATCTATCTATCTATCTATCTATCTATCTATCTATCTATCTATCTATCTATCTATCTATCTATCTATCTATCTATCTATCTATCTATCTATCTATCTATCTATCTATCTATCTATCTATCTATCTATCTATCTATCTATCTATCTATCTATCTATCTATCTATCTATCTATCTATCTATCTATCTATCTATCTATCTATCTATCTATCTATCTATCTATCTATCTATCTATCTATCTATCTATCTATCTATCTATCTATCTATCTATCTATCTATCTATCTATCTATCTATCTATCTATCTATCTATCTATCTATCTATCTATCTATCTATCTATCTATCTATCTATCTATCTATCTATCTATCTATCTATCTATCTATCTATCTATCTATCTATCTATCTATCTATCTATCTATCTATCTATCTATCTATCTATCTATCTATCTATCTATCTATCTATCTATCTATCTATCTATCTATCTATCTATCTATCTATCTATCTATCTATCTATCTATCTATCTATCTATCTATCTATCTATCTATCTATCTATCTATCTATCTATCTATCTATCTATCTATCTATCTATCTATCTATCTATCTATCTATCTATCTATCTATCTATCTATCTATCTATCTATCTATCTATCTATCTATCTATCTATCTATCTATCTATCTATCTATCTATCTATCTATCTATCTATCTATCTATCTATCTATCTATCTATCTATCTATCTATCTATCTATCTATCTATCTATCTATCTATCTATCTATCTATCTATCTATCTATCTATCTATCTATCTATCTATCTATCTATCTATCTATCTATCTATCTATCTATCTATCTATCTATCTATCTATCTATCTATCTATCTATCTATCTATCTATCTATCTATCTATCTATCTATCTATCTATCTATCTATCTATCTATCTATCTATCTATCTATCTATCTATCTATCTATCTATCTATCTATCTATCTATCTATCTATCTATCTATCTATCTATCTATCTATCTATCTATCTATCTATCTATGAGAGCGTTTACACTGGCTCCGCACGGCGGCGGCGAGCGGTGGCGAGCGGACGGCAGTCCGTCAAAATAGGATCCCATCCTATTTCTGCCGGACGCCGGAGCTGTGCCGGAGTCAACTTTTAAAGATTACGTCGCACCAACAGGAAAAGGAACGAGCACAACATCCGTATTTACAAAATAAAATCACCACGGGCGGACTTTTATCCTAGCTCTATACGATTTATTTGTACAAAAATGCTGTCAAACTATCATTTATGACTACACCTACAAACGCAATACAAGAAAAAAAAATTCTGAAATGTAATAGATCACATCCTGTCGCTCAAACCATGTCCTGTCGTTCATATCTCAATGCAAAAAACAATCAAACAGCGAGGCAGTCTCTACTGTTGTTCTCCTTCTTCCACCGAATGAATTGTTTTGTTCTGACTTCATTATTTATCACTTGATTTATCGCGCGATCTCGCAATTCCCGCGCATGCGTCTCGGAGCAGCGCATCCAGGCGGACCTGAGCTGAGCGGAGGTAGTGTAAACTGGACTTTGAGACGCTCAGCTGCGACCTGCGGAGCGGAGCGGGGCGGAGCCGGAACGCATGTAGTGTAAATTCCGGGTGAGGCAGCCATGGCCAAAGTGGTTCAAAACATCAAAGTTCATGCTCAGTAATCCAGGTAATTACTCCAACAAAGTTAAGCGGGTCCTCTGGATGGTTTCTTTTGTTGTTGAAACGTTTCGTCCTGTGGACTTTGAATGAAGGACGAATGAGCTGAGCATGAACTTTGATGTTTTAAATCACTTTAGCTATGGCTGCCTCAGAGGAGTCAACAGGGGAGAGGGTGGGCTCCAGAAACCATCGTATCACCATAAAACTGATTGGCCCACTATGTGAGTGTGCTACTTATGGGTCTGAGTTTGTTGTGGCTCCTCAGACTGATGGAGTCCTTTGGATGAAGGATGAAACATTTCAACAACAAAAGAAACCATCCAGAGGACCTGATTTAACTTTGTTGGGTTAATTCCCTGGATTACTGAGCATGAACGTTGAAGTTTTTAATCTAGTTTCTATGTCTATCTTCTCACTGCACTGTTCCTCTTTCCTTGTTTGTTCGTATTTTTGTTTAACTTTTGTCTTCCTCCCCTTTTCTCCAGTTATCTGAACTCCAGTGAACCCTCACTCAGTTCCTTTTCCTCCTCTTTTTCCTGTCTGTTGTGCTCAAAGACCTTGTGTCAGAACCTTTGTTAGGCTGTGATTCCTTAGGTGATTTTGTGTTCCACCCTGCAGGGCCTCGTCTATTTTCACAGAAATAAATCGGTCTGGTAACACTGTAGGTAATTAGAACTTGAGCCTGAGAAAGTTTCACACTTTTCAGTAACATCAGTGAATAAGCAGAAGAAGACAGAAAGAATAACATTCTGCAAATGGGTAAAAAAAATAAAAAACAGAACCAAAGGTTGCTGGGAATCAAAGCAACACGAAGCGTTTTTCTCTCTTATACTTTCTACCGATTGCTTCTTTATTTTATGTTCATCATGTGAAATTCTGTTTTTCGTGCACACACAGATAGGTCTAATGTATTTCTTGCACTCAGCCTTCAGATACAATATCTTCTAGTTGTTAGAGAGAGGCAGGAACAATAGCTTGACTCAGCTGATTATGTAAATGTGAAATCTGCTTCCAGGTCAAGAGTGAAGTCCCTAAACTGGTGCCATTCTTCAAGTCAACCTGTGTATACTTTGTCCTGTGGCTGCCCACCTCAAGCCCATCGTGGTTCAGTGCCCTCATCAAATGTCTACCCATCTTCTGCTTGTGGGTTTTCCTGCTGGCTCATGGATTCAGCTTCCTCTGTGTTCGCTCCAGCGCCCGCAAGATCCTGGCTGGTCTTATCTTTTCAGCTCTGGGTGATGCCTTTCTCATCTGGCAGGAGCAAGGTTATTTTGTCCACGGTGAGGAGACACAACATACATTATCAGTGTAAATGTTGTATCATTTGACAATACATAGTTCCCAGACACGCCCCCAGTACTGTGCAAACCGGTTTTCGCACCACATCTGTAGGCAGAATAAGTCAAGATGGCGAACTAGCAGAGCAAATTATACGGACCATAGATATCAATAACACGAGCTACCACAGCTTTACCAAGGAACAAGAGCAAACTGGCAGTGGTCGATTTAAATGAGTTTGAGAAAGAAATCATGGCAGACGAATCAGACAACTTGTCACAAAGTAGTTACTCCGATATCATTAATTATTTAATTAATACAAGGAGCGAGCGCAGACCGGCTTCACAACACACTGACTTCACAGCTTTAAATCCAAAAAAGATGTGTAAACTGTCTCAATCAGATCTAACCAGCTAAAAAAAGGTTTAACTAAAATAACACACAGCCAACAGTCCAAGCTCAACACAGACCAGAACCAGCGCTTTGAGTCTTACCGTGTTGGAAGTTAGCATGTTGTTAGCATCTGGAGCGTGGCTCGCCGGAGCTCACGTCGGACGGCGTGCATCCGCTGAGGCGGCCGCGGAGGCACGTCCACGTCCCATGGGACCGACGCGTCGCCCGCACGACTTGGCTCCCGTCCCCCTTCTCCAACTGGGACGGTCTGGTGGACCGTGAGGAGCAGAGGAGGCCATTGTCGCGTTAGCGAGATGCTAAGCTAACAGCATGCAAGACGGTTTGCTAAATAATGAAAAAAAAAAAAAACAGCTCTAACACACAGACAGTTGTACTCTAACATTGTTCTGACATAGTTTCACAAAATGATTAATGTAGAATATTTTGTTTACCGGCCAAAAGTACGACGTCTTCCAGAGCAGATCCAAGCCAGACTCAGAGCAGGAGGAGCTGTTGTCCAGCTTCTCAGATGAGATAAATCCTTCACGTTTACTTTTTTTTGATGAAGTGAAACCTGCGCGTTGCCCAAACGTCTACCCGACTGGAACACCCGACTGACACAACACGAAGTAACCATTGCAATTAATTAGAAATTAACAAAAAAAACAACGTGAAAAATGGACATCTATCAGAATGCGCTCCAAATGCAGCATAGCCTACAGTGGGAGGGTCATAAAGGACAACCCACAGATTGTGACGTCACATGGGAACTATGTATAAAAAAAAAAACATTAATTTGAACTTTGGTTTTATTCTAATAGTTTTGGTTATAAAATATTCGGCAATTTTGCATAAATCCCCCCCAAAACACTCACTAGAACACTTTCAAAACAGCAGGAGAAATTCAAACGACTGCATATTAAATAAAAAAGAAAGAAGGGAAAAGAAAGATGAGAACACGAAATCTTAAAAGTCTTCACCTGCCACACTTATTTTAATATGCAGTACATACATTTTTCCTTTAAAACAGTGCTTTGTTTTAATGAGTTTGTGAACTCTGAAGGCACAATCTAATAGTTGTGTGATTCAGCACTAAACTACTGTAACCAAGTCAAAAATAGTGTAATCACTGGAAGAACATGCAAATGTTTGGGCGTCTTGGTTCAACATTTCAGTCACTGCAAATTTGTGAGAAAAGGATGAACTCATCTGCAAATAAGATGAACTTAACTATAAAACATTTTGTACTGCCTCTTTCCCCGTGTTTCTCTTTTCCTATCTAAACGAAAAAGGCAGCGCCTCCCACGAGGCCGCGGCCTCGGACACCTCTGTCTCCTCATGTTTGTTGTTTATGTTTTACTCAGATGGGCTGTGACAATGGACCTTACCAAGCTCCGCCCAGAAACGCCCCCTAAGCTCCAACATGGCTGCACGTCTCCCAAGCGCAGCATTAGTGTCAATGGAAAATATGGCGTCGACTGACTCTGCAGGGTATTTCTGAGTCGAATAGTGTATCATTTCTGCCAGATTCCAACAAAATATCAGCCATGACAATGGACAGGGGAACCAACAAGTTGATGTTATTTTTTTTTTTGGACGTTATCAAGTTGTTTGATCCACGCGATGCGTGCGCGTCACCGCTAATGCTACTGTCTGATGAGGAAAATATCAGCTCCTCACACGCTCAGGCTCAGCATTATTACAGCTGTGGACAGGATCTGATGCCTATTGTCCTGCAAGGCTGGGTAAGTCAGGCATTCATGGTTTTGAGGGTTACTTTTGAAATCAGCGATTTCTATGGTTGGCAAAACTTTGAGTGTGCCTTGGTCGCAAAGCTAATGCTAACTGTAATCTCCATTGGTTAGCCGTTGCTGCTTTAGCTGCTAAACACGCCGACAGCGACTTTTGTGAGGGCAAACGAGCTCAGCCGTTCGGTGTGTTAGTTAAAATCCAGCCTTCGTGTCACGATTTTGTGCAGTTTTAGGTGAAATCGACAGTAGAGCTCGTTGTGTTAGCTAGCTCATGTGGAGTTAGCAGAGCTGTTTCTTCCCAACTTCCAGGACGTTCAGTGAACTGTGGCTTTCTCTCATCGTGACCGCGTGTTGTTAACTAGCAGGTTTCAAAAGCAGGTCAACCCTTCTCTGCTGGTGAAAGAAATAATTGTTCAGTTTTGTGGTCGTGCACAAGCTTTGATCCAAGCAAGGCATTCAGTTTCACATATAGGGAAACGGTGAATTTTACTTCCACAAATACGGTCAGGGTACCTGACATCTCCTGTACAGATACCCCACTGACGGTGGAGGAGCATTTTTCCAGCCCTGACGCAGAAAAATTCTGCACGTATGCTAGCTAGCAATGTAAGTAGCATGTGGTGCCGGTCTCACAAACGCTACCGTAGCGTTTGTTTTGTGAGACCGGCACGTACGTGGAAGCTGCACTGTGACGTGTTATGGGCATTAGCCAATGAAATGCGGGCCTGTGGGCGGAGCTTGGTAAGGTCCATAAAGCTGATTCTGATTCTAAAACTTTAAGAAAGAGATGTCTCCACAAAGCAGCTGAAAGTTAAAGAAAGCAACAGTTTTTCAGAAAGCTATCAAACAGGTTTGTCTGGGTTTTATCAAGATGATCAGTATCTTTACTGGCCAGAGGAAGTCTGAAGAATCGGTTTGCAAGAAGACGAATCATAACCTGTAAACGACATGCAAAAATCAACAGTGTGGAGAGGCTCTCACTGTATGCAGTCATACAAAGGAAAGCTTTAACATCACTGACACCAAAAGGAGTTTGTGAAAAAAATATCTTGAGAAGTCACTTGCATTTTGAAAACCAGTACTGAGAAGCAATGAAGTTACAATAATTTTTTTTTAAACAAATGAGCACACTGTAGATTTGAAAGACAATAACTTTTTTGACCTAGTGTGTTTTATTATAAATACAGCGCACTTCTTTGAGTCATTGCTTTGATGTTTAAATTATAATGTCTTGCAGGCCTTCTGATGTTCGCCATCACCCACGTCCTTTATTCTTCTGCCTTTGGGATGAAGCCAGTAAACGTGCATGCTGGCCTAGGAATCACTGCTGTATCCTCTTTTTGTTATATCCTGCTGTACCCCTACCTGTCTGGTCCCTTCACCTACCTCGTGGCTGTCTACGTCGCTTTGATTGGCTTCATGGGCTGGAGAGCCGTCGCAGGCTTGCAGCTGGCCAACGACCTTTGGACTTGGACCAAGCTGTCTGCCTGCCTGGGCGCGGTGCTCTTCATAGTCTCAGATCTCACCATCGCCGTCAACAAGTTCTGCTTCCCCGTGCCCTACTCTCGAGCCATCATCATGGCCACCTACTATGCCGCCCAGATGCTCATAGCCCTTTCAGTTGTCGAGTGTCAAGACGTGGAGATTTCCAGGAAGAAAACATGAGGGGAAGCTATCTCCGAGGGCGAGACGGTGGCTCCAGCTTCGGCCATGAGTGCTCTTAGACATATCTCACTGCCAGATCCCCAACCACCGGCCTTCATCTCAGTGTGGCACTAACCACACTGCTGTTACCATGCCGACTGATCCACTACATGACTATCATCCAGCTGTTCCACCAGTATATTAGTCTTTAATCAAGAAGACACAGTAGTATTATCTTCAGCTATGCCCTGATCCTCCAAATCTATAAAAGGTTGTCCGTCAACCCCGTGGAGACGAGTAGAAATATTAGCCCATTCTATAGAGAGTATTACATTTCATGTAATTGTTTGGATGTATGGGGAGCTAATAGTTGGGCACTTTGTGTGTGTTGAGTGTGTATGGTCCAATGACAGTGTGTGTCTGTGTATGCGCATGTGTGTGTACATTTACATGATTGGTAAATCCTCGCTTTCCACACAATCCCGGCACTCACAGTTTTATACTTTAAGTGGTCCAAAAACACTGCTATACAATTTCTATTAGTTTTTTTATTCATGCATACTTGTTCAAAAGGAATTTTTTTTTCCAGCCATTGCTCATGTTTAAAAAAAAAAAGTAATCTTGTTGCTCTGTCTTGCATTAAGGGTGCTAATCTTTAAGTTAGGATCAGATGCACAATTGTTTTATTATCTGCAGTCCCTTCCATTTCACTCACAACAAGCCTAATGCCTTTTCTTACTATTAGTGCCCCCACTCAGTTACTGTTACTGTTGATGAATACAATAGATCTATTCTGTTGTGATATATTTAAAAGAGGTGGAAAGACAGAAAAGAAAGTTGTTAAGACATATAAAACCTGTGTTATAGCTTTAGGTTATTATTGATCTTGTTGATGTCCTGGTGTTGGTATACCTGAATCGCCTTTTGGTGTACGATTTAGAGATCTGGTTTGCCTGCCAACAGTTTATTTTTCTTCCTCCAGAAGATGTGTGCAAATGCACCTGACATGCACAGCTCCCACTGCTTTAGTTATTGGGAAAAGTTCACATGGTTCTTATTGTTGGACTCGATTAGCTGACCCATGCTGGTATTGACCTTGTTATGGAAGCTGAAAAGAAAGGGCTTTGTTATTGGCTGGAGTCATTTTTTGTAACAGCTCTGTGTGTGTATGAATGTTTCGCTCTGGACCTCAGAAGTCACTCATAACGACACACACAGACACACAATTATGTACAGTGTAACAACAGGGCCTGGCTGGCTGCAGTAAGAAAAAAAGAGAAGGGGCTGGTCATGTGAGGAAATATTTATCCCATTATTTCCAGTAATTCCTTCTCACTGGACACTTCATCTGCTTTAATCCTGCAAAATCCTCCACAGTTAATCCTCAGCGAGGCCCCTTGTAGTTTCTTGTTCATCTCTTGCATATTTTCTCTTCATTCTCACTTTTAATTTGTTTCACCTTCTTTTCTAATGTAGTGTCTTACTCTGCTGTCCAACATTTTACAGTTAGTTACATTTTGAAGTGTGTGTGTTGCCTTTGTCTTCACCATTGCATGAATGTGTGTGGGTGTGTGTGTGTGTGTGTGTGTGTGCACAGTACTTGTGACAAACTCCAGGCTATGAGTACCGTGAAGCATCATTATACTGTAATACAAACTACAGTAGTCCCTCGTTTATTGCAGGTATTTGGTACTGTATCCAGTACTGTCCCACTCATGTGAGTAATCTTAAAGCTGACAATCATGTGTCCTGTACATTTTTTTGTACAGTACAATATTATGTACTGTACATTCACATACCGCGAAAGAACGAGTCCGCAAAAGTCGAACCGCAAAGTAGCAAGGGACTACTGTACTGGACTTTTTTATTCCAGTCTTACAATTTGACTAAACCCATCATTTCTTTAGAACCATAACTTTGTTATATATATTATATATATTTCACATAAATGTCAGTTTAAGTTAGAGCTGCCTGAGCTGAGCCAAAAAATATGTGATGTGTTGGCTTTACCATTTGAGTTGCTGGACATTATATCTTTATATGTATTTCAATAGTAAATTTACTAACATAATATATATAAAGGATATAAAATAAACTTTTAACAGAAATGTATACTAAAAACTTACATTATTATTTACAACCAAAATAGCAAGAAAAATGTGGTTTAATTAAGAAATATATATCCTAAATAGCTCATGACATGTTTTTCTCCCCAACACCGTCCATGTATTTCTTGTATTTTCTTGAGGAAAGAAAAATCATGCAAAAACTTCAAGATTATATGAGATTGTTCAAAAAATTTTTTTTACCAATGTATTTTCTTTTTCTTTCCCCTTGTCCTGTCCAGCATTGTGGCACTCAGAATTATTGCCTGAGCGTCAAGGTGAAGCCCAACAGATTTACTTTTACAAGCAGAGCAGAGATTGTTCAATTGTCATGTAAAACTTTTATTTTTATTTTTTTTTTGGACTAGCCTTAGTCTGGCAAAATAATGAGCTAACCATTGGAGCCAAAGTGGATTGCTGCAGTCTCAAAACAACTAAAGTATAAACAGTTTCATAGTGGTTCATGTGAAACAAATTTTATAAACATTTACAATGCTATTTATTTGACATGACACTGATTTTTGATTTTTAAAAATTAATATTTGTGCACTAGGTGCCTCGGGGTGCACCAGAAGTGCTACAACTAGTTGTTGCTGCTTCTATTTCAACTTGTAAACAACCACTGAACTGCTTGTAAATAAAGTTTTATTCTTTTGCATGAACCATGTGAAAGTGTTTGAAGTTCAGTTTGATCAGACTAACCACTAGCAGGTCAGTCCAGTCTGAACTATTCTCTTTTTCTTCAAATTGACACCATTCAAAAA
>JBBPBX010062213.1:0-20895 GCA_038048925.1 Garcialebias charrua | reverse complement strand
GTTACCTTTTCAAACAGTTGGGGGGGGTAGACCTGGAAGCGTGTGGGGTTGACCGGAAGCGGGGGGGTTGACCCGTCTACGAATGAGCTCGACGTGATTGGAAGTCTACGGTCAGCTTCCTCGAAGCTGATTGGTAGTGACGAAAAATAACAATACAGGACTCTTTCGAGGCCCTGTAATTGGAATGAGTACACTTCAAATCCTTTAACGAGGATCCATTGAAGGGCAAGTCTGGTGCCAGCAGCTGCGGTAATTCCAGCTCCAATAGCGTATCTTAAAGTTGCTGCAGTTAAAAAGCTCGTAGTTGGATCTCGGGATCTGGCCGACCGTTCCGCCGCGAGGTGAGCCACCGTCCGTCCCGGCCCCTGCCTCTTGACGCCTCCTCGATGCTCTTGACTGAGTGTCCCGCCGGGGCCCGAAGTGTTTACTTTGAGAAAATTTGAGTGTTCAAAGCAGGCCCGGTCGCCTGAATACCGCAGCTAGGAATAATGAAATAGGACTCCAGTTCTATTTTGTGGGTTTTATCCTCTGAACTGGGGCCATGATTAAGAGGGACGGCCGGGGGCATTCGTATTGTGCCGCTAGAGGTGAAATTCTTGGACCGGCGCAAGACGGACGAAAGCGAAAGCATTTGCCAAGAATGTTTTCATTAATCAAGAACGAAAGTCGGAGGTTCGAAGACGATCAGATACCGTCGTAGTTCCGACCGTAAACTATGCCGACTAGCGATCCGGCGGCGTTATTCCCATGACCCGCCTGGCAGCAACCGGGAAACCAAAGTCTTTGGGTTCTGGGGGGAGTATGGTTGCAAAGCTGAAACTTAAAGGAATTGACGGAAGGGCACCACCAGAAGTGGAGCCTGCGGCTTAATTTGACTCAACACGGGAAACCTCACCCGGCCCGGACACGGAAAGGATTGACAGATTGACAGCTCTTTCTCGATACTGTGGATGGTGGTGCATGGCCGTTCAGAGAGTCAGAGTCAGAGAGTCTTTATTGTCATTTGCACCGCATGTGGTACATGAGATGAAAACGAGATTATGTACACGAGGTCCCAGTTACATCCAACAACAAATGAAAGAGAAAAACAGTAATAACATCTAGAACTAACTAAGAAAAGCATCAACTAGTAATACACTAAGCTTAATATAGTGGGAATAAACAGCAGCACGAACATGAGTTTGTATGAGCAGATGGTCACAGATGAACACAGATGAATACAGCAACAAGAAAACAGATCAGCATCAGTATGATGTGATATTTTGCAGTGTTTATTTTTTATTTTATTTTTATTTATTCATGAGTCTAACAGCCTCAGGGTAGAAGCTGTTCCTCAGTCTAGTGGTTCTACACTTGATGCTCCTCAACCTCCGTCCTGAGGGGAGTGGGGCAAAGAGTGAGTGTGCTGGGTGAGTGAGGTCTTTCATGATGCAGGTGGCTCTTTTCCTGCATCTGGAGGTGTAAATGTCTGTGATGGTGGGGAGACTGACTCCAACAGACTTCTGTGCAGCCTTCACCACTCTCTGTAGAGCTTTCCTCTCTTCAACTGTGCAGCCTCCATGCCACACGTTGATGCTGGAGCACAGGATGCTCTCCACTGCACACCTGTAGAAGGAGGTGAGGACTGGGCTGCTCAGACCAGCTCGTCTCAGCCGTCTGAGGAAGTAGAGTCTCTGATGACCTTTCTTGATCAGGCTGGTGGTGTTGTTGCTCCAGCTGAGGTTATCATTCATGTGTACACCCAAGTATTTGTAGCTGGAGACCACTTCCACTGCAGACCCACCTATTTTCAGTGGGGCATGGGTGTGTTTGTTCCTTCTGAAGTCCACAATCATCTCCTTTGTCTTCTTCACATTCATGTGAAGATTATTCTCTTTGCACCAGCTCTCCAGGTGTTCCACCTCCTGTCTGTAGCTGGACTCATCATTGTTTGTAATGCATCCCACCACCGCTGTATCATCTGCAAACTTAACAATATGACAGCCTGGAAGTGTGGCTGTACAATCATATGTGAGCAGAGTGAACAGAAGGGGGCTCAGCACACATCCCTGAGGAGAGCCAGTGCTGAGGGTTATGGTGGAGGAGGAGAAGTTGTGGATCTTCACGGACTGTGGTCTGTCTGTTAAGAAGTCTAGTACCCAGTTACAAATAGAGGGGCTTAGTCCAAGTGTAGATAGTTTGTCTATCAGAGTTTGGGGGATCATGGTGTTGAAGGCAGATGTGAAGTCCACAAAGAGCAGACGCACGTATGAGTCTTTCTGATCCAGGTGGGTGAGAGCAGTGTGGACCACGGAAGAAATGGCGTCCTCTGTTGATCGGTTCTCACGGTATGCGTATTGATGAGGGTCCTCATTGATGTTGACGGTTGCCTTGATGTGGGACATGACCAGTTTCTCAAAACATTTAGCGACTATCGGGGTGAGGGCCACCGGTCTATAGTCATTCAGACCAGTCACTGTGGAGCTCTTTGGGACTGGGATGATGGTCGCGGTCTTCAGGCAGGTGGGAACTAACTCCAGTGCAAGTGAGGTGGTGAAGATGTCAGCCAGCACCTCACAGAGCTGGTCCGCACATTCCTTCTTTCTTAGTTCTTAGTTGGTGGAGCGATTTGTCTGGTTAATTCCGATAACGAACGAGACTCCGACATGTTAACTAGTTACGCGGCCCCGTGCGGTCGGCGTCCAACTTCTTAGAGGGACAAGTGGCGTTCAGCCACGCGAGATTGAGCAATAACAGGTCTGTGATGTCCGGGGCTGCACGCGCGCCACACTGAGCGGATCAGCGTGTGTCTACCCTCCTCCGAGAGGCGCGGGTAACCCGCTGAACCCCGCTCGTGATGGGGCTCGGGGATTGCAACTATTCCCCTTAAACAAGGAATTCCCAGTAAGCGCGGGTCATAAGCTCGCGTTGATTAAGTCCCTGCCCTTTGTACACACCGCCTGTCGCTACTACCGATTGGATGGCTTAGTGAGGTCCTCGGACCGGCCCCGCCGGGAAGACGATCAAACTTGACTATCTAGAGGAAGTAAAAGACGTAACAAGGTTTCCGTAGGTGAACCTGCGTAAGGATCATTACCGAAGCCAGGGCACGGCCGCCCGGCCGCTTGTCCACCCTGTTGCCTGCCTCCCGGGCTCCGTCCGAGCGACCCTCCACGGTGCACGCTCCCCCCTCCGGGGGGGACGGGCACCGCTGGGCCGCCCGGGCGTTGTCTGTCTCGTTGGGTTCCGTCGACACGACCCTCCACGGTGCACGCTCCCCCCTCCGGGGGGGACGGACGCCGCTGGGCCGTGGCGGCAGGGCCGGTGCATATGCATGTCGAAGGGACCCTCCACGGCGCACGGCCCCTCCGGGGGACGGGCAACGCTGGCTGGGCACCGGCGGCCTGCCGTCGCATTGTTCCGTCGACGTAACCCTCCACGTGGCACGACCCCTCCGGGGGACGGGCGACGCTGGGCCGCCGTAGGGTTCACTCCGTTTCCGCTGACCCTGACACTGTGTGCACAGAGACAAATATGGGAGAGAGACTAAACACAAGCAGATTATATTTTAGAATTTCATCAAGTGTAACTAGTGTGCTTACTGCTCTGACTCAGGAGCTTAGAGGGTGAGATGCTTAACATTGTAGTGTCCAATCCTTCGTCCTCCTCCATCTCTATGAGAAACCAAAAAAATTATGTTATACAAAAATCAAGGATCAGTTGGGAGGAATATTCAATTTTTAAGGCAATTTTTGTCCTTTAATCTTAAAATTGTTAATACAACATTCTTAGTTGGTAACCCAGAGGTTTATGTGGCACACTGGATGGTGTGGGTGTATGACTGGAGGATGATTGCTGTCTCTTGAGCAGGTGCTGCTGCAGCTTCTTCATACTGGTCCCAGGAAGGCAGATATTCTTTAGGATGAAGTCAGCATAACCATCTTCTCTGCTGCCCCAAATTTCCTTCCAAGTGCTCTTGGCCCGAGAGCCAAAACCAACCAGCTGGTCATCTTCACAAGGAGTTGCTCTCTTGTATCTCCTTAAAACTGAAAGCATACTTCACAAAAGTCAGGAGGTTCACCTTGTTAAGGCTCTCTGTGGTAGAGATGCTGGCTTCCTCCTCCTTTTGCAGGTTTTTGATGAGGTGCAAAGTGTAACCCACATCATTTTCTAAAAGCCACCGGAAAGACTTCCCTTTGTATTTACCAAATTGGAGGTTGTAGTCTCCCAGCACTTCTGAATCATCTGTAACATCCCCTCCTCTTTGACGAACTACAGACAAAGCATTTTGCCGCACAATATCCTCTCCCTTTGGCTCTGATTAGTCATGCACACTAGGATTATTTTAGATAATTTTGGCCTCAGGAGAAGGGTCCTGATGAAGAAATCCAAGGGGTCCCTTGCGGAAAACAACACTTTGTTTTCCTGGATAAAAGATGGCTTCTTCTGCATTTTGGCCTAGTAAGAAACAAAAAAGAGTAGATCATGTGTTAAAAAAATCTGAAAACCTTTGAAGTATATTTAGCATAAGAGCTCAACTTATTATTCAACATACCGATAGTTCAAAATGTTTCTATTTAAGGAAACCAGCAGATTGGCCTGCAGCAAGGAAACAAATATATTTTCCATTCTGTTCATTTAGCTCTAAACATCAAAAGGTGCTCAAAGTGCAGCTAAAGACAGGAAGGACAAAATATAATGATTTATCTGTTTTTATTTACTTGTACTGTAATCAGATATCAGTGTTTCAGTATACTCTCTGATATTACAGTATTATTATTTTAATTATTATTACATTTTGGCAAAGATTGAAACAAAATTATGATTTTGAAAAAATGCTGACTTTATCCTCACTCTAATAAAAAACACTGGACATAATCTGTGAATCAAACGTAAAGTAATAGTGTTTGTTAGGCAACGTTGTAACACTTACTTTTTAAGACATCACCATGGTCTTAATTCAGTTTTAGTGTAAAACACAGACCCATAAACCACACAAAGCCATAATTGTTTTATTACTGACCAACGCCAGACAACGGAGCACACTGTGGTAGAAAGTAACGCTGTCATTACATGAACATAGGTTCGGTCGGGAAAAACGCGATCACGACAATAAGCATGTTTCAAGTATTTATGTTTTGCCCTCAGCATAACTTACCTTTTAAAAAGTGAAGGATGCATGTGAAGATCGCTTTTCTTTAGTTTGTTTTCTTCTTTCTCCGATTAAAAGTGGGAAGTTGTCTTTTTTAAGGAAGCTGGGCAATAACAAACTGCGTCATGCTGGTGAAGATTCTCAGTCGTCCAGGACATGATAAAATCAAAAAAAGTGTTTTTGGGTCAACAGGTCACATGTCTTGGAAGCTATTGAAGAAGAACGCTCATTTTTGACCATTTTAATGGTTAAAAAATGTACAATGAATTAAAATAGAAAAGAAAAGACTGTGCCTCAACTATAGAGACTAGTATAATTTCTTAAAAGTGTTTTTGGGTCAATAGGTCACATGTCTTGGAAGCTATTGAAGAAGAACGCTCATTTTTGACCATTTTAATGGTTAAAAAATGTACAATGACTTAAAATAGAAAACAAAAGACTGTGCCTCAATTAAAGAGAGTAGTAGAATTATTTCAAAGTGTTTTTGGGTCAACAGGTCACATGTCTTGGAAGCTATTGAAGAAGAACGCTCATTTTTGACCATTTTAATGGTTAAAAAATGTACAATGACTTAAAATAGAAAACAAAAGACTGTGCCTCAACTATAGAGACTAGTATAATTATTTTAAAGTGTTTTTGGGTCAACAGGTCACATGGCCTGGAAGCTATTGAAGAAAAACACTCATTTTTGACCATTTTAATGGTTAAAAAATGTACAATGACTTAAAATAGAAAACAAAAGACTGTGCCTCAACTATAGAGACTAGTAAAATTATTTCAAAGTGTTTTTGAGTCAACAGGTCACATGACTTTTTTGCTATTGAGGAAAAACCCACAGATTTATGAAAATTAAATTGTTAAAAATTACAAAATGCATAAAAATGAAAAACAAAAAGCTGTGCCTCATAGGTCTGGTCTTGGAGAGTAGTTTGATGTAAGTTTTGTGTGGGTGGCTCATAAGACCTGAACGGCATTGAGCAAAAACAGTGATTTCTGAATTAATAAATTGTTAAAAATTACAAAATGCATAAAAATGAAAAATAAAAAGCTGTGCCTCATAGGCCTGGACTTGGAGAGTAGTTTGATGTAAGTTTTGTGTGGGTGGCTCTAAAGACCTGAACGGTATTGAGCAAAAACAGTGATTTCTGAATTAATAAATTGTTAAAAATTACAAAATGCATAAAAATGAAAAACAAAAAGCTGTGCCTCATAGGCCTGGACTTGGAGAGTAGTTTGATGTAAGTTTTGTGTGGGTGGCTCTAAAGACCTGAACGGTATTGAGCAAAAACAGTGATTTCTGAATTAATAAATTGTTAAAAATTACAAAATGCATAAAAATGAAAAACAAAAAGCTGTGCCTCATAGGCCTGGTCTTGGAGAGTAGTTTGATGTAAGTTTTGTGTGGGTGGCTCTAAAGACCTGAACGGCATTGAGCAAAAACAGTGATTTCTGAATTAATAAATTGTTAAAAATTACAAAATGCATAAAAATGAAAAACAAAAAGCTGTGCCTCATAGGCCTGGTCTTGGAGAGTAGTTTGATGTAAGTTTTGTGTGGGTGGCTCTAAAGACCTGAACGGTATTGAGCAAAAACAGTGATTTCTGAATTAATAAATTGTTAAAAATTACAAAATGCATAAAAATGAAAAACAAAAAGCTGTGCCTCATAGGCCTGGTCTTGGAGAGTAGTTTGATGTAAGTTTTGTGTGGGTGGCTCTAAAGACCTGAACGGTATTGAGCAAAAACAGTGATTTCTGAATTAATAAATTGTTAAAAATTACAAAATGCATAAAAATGAAAAACAAAAAGCTGTGCCTCATAGGCCTGGACTTGGAGAGTAGTTTGATGTAAGTTTTGTGTGGGTGGCTCTAAAGACCTGAACGGTATTGAGCAAAAACAGTGATTTCTGAATTAATAAATTGTTAAAAATTACAAAATGCATAAAAATGAAAAATAAAAAGCTGTGCCTCATAGGCCTGGACTTGGAGAGTAGTTTGATGTAAGTTTTGTGTGGGTGGCTCTAAAGACCTGAACGGTATTGAGCAAAAACAGTGATTTCTGAATTAATAAATTGTTAAAAATTACAAAATGCATAAAAATGAAAAACAAAAAGCTGTGCCTCATAGGCCTGGACTTGGAGAGTAGTTTGATGTAAGTTTTGTGTGGGTGGCTCTAAAGACCTGAACGGTATTGAGCAAAAACAGTGATTTCTGAATTAATAAATTGTTAAAAATTACAAAATGCATAAAAATGAAAAACAAAAAGCTGTGCCTCATAGGCCTGGTCTTGGAGAGTAGTTTGATGTAAGTTTTGTGTGGGTGGCTCTAAAGACCTGAACGGCATTGAGCAAAAACAGTGATTTCTGAATTAATAAATTGTTAAAAATTACAAAATGCATAAAAATGAAAAACAAAAAGCTGTGCCTCATAGGCCTGGTCTTGGAGAGTAGTTTGATGTAAGTTTTGTGTGGGTGGCTCTAAAGACCTGAACGGTATTGAGCAAAAACAGTGATTTCTGAATTAATAAATTGTTAAAAATTACAAAATGCATAAAAATGAAAAACAAAAAGCTGTGCCTCATAGGCCTGGTCTTGGAGAGTAGTTTGATGTAAGTTTTGTGTGGGTGGCTCTAAAGACCTGAACGGTATTGAGCAAAAACAGTGATTTCTGAATTAATAAATTGTTAAAAATTACAAAATGCATAAAAATGAAAAACAAAAAGCTGTGCCTCATAGGCCTGGACTTGGAGAGTAGTTTGATGTAAGTTTTGTGTGGGTGGCTCTAAAGACCTGAACGGTATTGAGCAAAAACAGTGATTTCTGAATTAATAAATTGTTAAAAATTACAAAATGCATAAAAATGAAAAACAAAAAGCTGTGCCTCATAGGCCTGGTCTTGGAGAGTAGTTTGATGTAAGTTTTGTGTGGGTGGCTCTAAAGACCTGAACGGTATTGAGCAAAAACAGTGATTTCTGAATTAATAAATTGTTAAAAATTACAAAATGCATAAAAATGAAAAACAAAAAGCTGTGCCTCATAGGTCTGGTCTTGGAGAGTAGTTTGATGTAAGTTTTGTGTGGGTGGCTCTAAAGACCTGAACGGTATTGAGCAAAAACAGTGATTTCTGAATTAATAAATTGTTAAAAATTACAAAATGCATAAAAATGAAAAACAAAAAGCTGTGCCTCATAGGCCTGGTCTTGGAGAGTAGTTTGATGTAAGTTTTGTGTGGGTGGCTCTAAAGACCTGAACGGCATTGAGCAAAAACAGTGATTTCTGAATTAATAAATTGTTAAAAATTACAAAATGCATAAAAATGAAAAACAAAAAGCTGTGCCTCATAGGCCTGGTCTTGGAGAGTAGTTTGATGTAAGTTTTGTGTGGGTGGCTCTAAAGACCTGAACGGTATTGAGCAAAAACAGTGATTTCTGAATTAATAAATTGTTAAAAATTACAAAATGCATAAAAATGAAAAATAAAAAGCTGTGCCTCATAGGCCTGGACTTGGAGAGTAGTTTGATGTAAGTTTTGTGTGGGTGGCTCTAAAGACCTGAACGGTATTGAGCAAAAACAGTGATTTCTGAATTAATAAATTGTTAAAAATTACAAAATGCATAAAAATGAAAAACAAAAAGCTGTGCCTCATAGGCCTGGTCTTGGAGAGTAGTTTGATGTAAGTTTTGTGTGGGTGGCTCTAAAGACCTGAACGGTATTGAGCAAAAACAGTGATTTCTGAATTAATAAATTGTTAAAAATTACAAAATGCATAAAAATGAAAAACAAAAAGCTGTGCCTCATAGGTCTGGTCTTGGAGAGTAGTTTGATGTAAGTTGTGTGGGTGGCTCTAAAGACCTGAACGGTATTGAGCAAAAACAGTGATTTCTGAATTAATAAATTGTTAAAAATTACAAAATGCATAAAAATGAAAAACAAAAAGCTGTGCCTCATAGGTCTGGTCTTGGAGAGTAGTTTGATGTAAGACTTGTGTGGGTGGCTCTAAAGACCTGAACGGCATTGAGCAAAAACAGTGATTTCTGAATTAATAAATTGTTAAAAATTACAAAATGCATAAAAATGAAAAACAAAAAGCTGTGCCTCATAGGCCTGGTCTTGGAGAGTAGTTTGATGTAAGTTTTGTGTGGGTGGCTCAAAAGACCTGAATGGTATTGACCAAAAACTGTGATTTATTAAATATTAAATTGTGAAAAAAATACAAAATGCATAAAAATTGAGAAATAAACAGCTGTAAACACTTTTTAATAAACAGTAATTGTGGGTGGGTCAAATCGTGTAAAATATATTATTTTATGTTTCTGAAGAGTTGACGCGGTCGAAAATTTGTTGACGGTCCCTAAGTGAACCATGACGTCTCTGAGTAGGGGCAGACTCAGCGCTGTTGCCGAAATCAGACTCCATGAAGCGGACTGACGAGAGCAACGCACCGCTGAAGGCACGGAGCTCGAATATCCAACGTCCAATATGAAAATAACTTCACTGCGGTAAACTTATTCCGCAAATTTGTTTGCAAAGCGCACAGGTTTAAGTGAACTTCTCCAATTGTCTTCTAAACTAGTTTAAATTTTTTTGAAATTACATTGAATTTCAAATAGCCAAACAACGGGATTCCTTCAACTGGAGAGGCTGCTACTCGTGATTACAGCGCCACTGCCATGGATGAGACTAAAGAAACCCATGATTTGAAAAAGCTGGAACTGGAAGATTTGGACGAGAGGAACAGAATTGGAGCTAAAAAAAAATTACCTAAGTTACGTTTAACAAATGCAAAACGTACGAAGGAAGAAATAGCTCAGCTTGAGAATTCTATAAAAGAAAAACCTCTCAACTTTCTGACCCTCAACACGAAAATGCAGACGAGTCACGACAGTGAATTGAAATATCTACGTACAGAGCTGGAAGCACAACAAAATCTGTATAAAAAAATTCAACAGGAAATCGTGAACATTGCAGTATTATGTGATGACCATGCAGGAACTTCAGCAAGTTTCAGGACTGGCGAGATCGAAAATGATTTACAAAAGATCAAAGAGTTTGTCAGATCTACTGTGCTCAGGCAAGATACTCGCCTGCAACTGGAAAATATGTTAAAAACTAAGAACGCTGAACTGCACCAGGCAAACGGTATCATTTTGGAACATCGCAAAACCATAGAGGATCTGCATATTAAGCTGCATAAAAAAAAGAAAACCCCTCTCGTCAGCCAGTACAAGAAACACATTCTTGATCTCCAGAAGGAGATTGAAGAAAAAGACTGCATAATAAGTCAACACGACAATAGACTCAGTCAAGCTAACTTCGAATACAGCGAGATGACAAATAAATATGAAAGGGAACTGGAAACACAGAAGCAGAAACTCCAGAACCTCATTCAAGAAGCAGCCAAAGCAAAATCTGAATACAGCAGCCAACTTCGTCAAGCTAGAGCCCTTGTTAACGTGTTGCCAAATAAATTCAATGTGGAAACGCTGAAACAACAACACAAGTCAGACAGTGAAAGCTTTAGCACTCCAGTCTTTTTGTCCCCAAAACGGCCACGTAGCCGGCATGCCAAGCACAGTGTCAAGAGTCCTGTGCAGGATGAGCATCGTTGGAGTGACGAAAGAACTCCGCAGATGGCAAAAGAAAGTCTCACGCCGCATCCCAAGAATGGGTCACAGAGAAGGTTTACTACGGTGAAGAAACTTCTGTCACTCGACTTTGATGCATTACTCATCTGACAGGCAGCACGGTGACTCTCAGCGAGCAGGTTACCCCGGTTCAAATCCCGCTCCGGGGGTTCTTGCTGGCTAGAGTTTGCATGTTATCTCCGTGCATGCATGGGTTTACTCCGGGTACTCCGGTTTCCTCCCACAGAAAAAAAATAAAAAAAAATAAAAACATGCATGGGTTTACTCCGGGTACTCCGGTTTCATCCCACAGACAAAAAAATAAAAAATAAAAACATGCATGGGTTTACTCCGGGTACTCCGGTTTCATCCCACAGACAAAAAAATAAATATAAATAAAATAAAAACATGCATGTTAGTCGGACAGTTAACTCTAAACTGTCCCTAGGTATGAGTGAGAGAGAATAGTGTCGTTTGTCTCCATGTGGCCCTGTGATGGACTTTAAACCTGTCCAGGGTGTGCCCCGCCTCTCGCACAGTGAGTGCTGGACCTAGACACCAGTTACTCCCACGACCCGAAGGATGGATAGACGACACTATAACTATAACCTCCTGACACAGAAGCTGAAGACAGACCACCATGGTGATCTCATGGTGGTCTGTCTTAACGGTTTCTCTGTTGGACCTGTCCAGGGTGTACCCCACATAAGTACCAGCTTCCCATGACTCTGAACAGGAACAATACACCAGCAAAATAAAAAAAATGAAAAATTAATGTACCTCCTTGAAACACCACCTCATCGTGGTGGGGGAGTTTGTGTGCCTGAGTGATCCCGGTTAAATCACGCATCATCTTCAAAATTCTACTCCTCACGTTCAAAGCTATCCACAACCTTGCCCCTCCTTATCTATCTGACCTCCTACAAATCTCCATCCCATCACGCTCTCTCAGGTCCTCCTCTTCACTACATCTCCATGTACCCTCTGCCCGCCTCTCCACCATGGGGAGCAGGGCCTTCACCTGCTCTGCCCCTCACCTCTGGAACGCCCTACCGCCAGACCTTCGAAACACCTCCTCCCTTTCTCTGTTCAAGACTGCCCTGAAAACACATCTCTTTAGACTAGCTTATCATTAACTTTACTAAATGTATTTTTATCTTCCATTTTATATCCTTTATGTATTTTATATTTCAATTTGTCGCTGATAATGTTTGCTCTGTATTGCACTGTGTTGGTTTGTTAAGTGTCCTTGGGTGTCCTGAAAGGCGCTTTTAAATAAAATTATTATTATTATATTATTATGAATGATCCTAGGAGCTATGCTGTCAGTGGCAACTGTAACTGCCCCTGGTAGGGTTCTCCCATGGCAGATTGGTCCTAGGTAACAGGCCAGACAAATACCAATTCTTGTGTGGACAAAGACAAACAAGGAACTCTTGTTTTTTAATAACCTTTGAGTTTACATTAAATGACTACACAGTGACTGTGAGTAAATTTAATCTTAGCAGGTGTTCATCAGAAAATGCTGTAACCAAATTTAAAGATTCTCTTCCATTGTTTTCCTCTGTCTTGCAAAGTATTACATCAGAGAGCAGTGACTTAGACCAGCTGGTTGATGAATTTACTACTTCTTTGTGAACTTCACTCAAAAAAACTGCTCTACTGAAACACTTGCAGTGTTTCCACAAGACGTAATTATTTACAATACCTCTTTTCTGCTCTGTTTGGCCTCCCCCTCAGCGACACTTTATGCAGTGTGTCCTGTTGGAAGCAGGTGGCTGTGCTTCCCCAGCTCTGGGCTCTCCAGGACCTGACTGTGTTTACGTCGATCAGGTGAGCTTCAGAATAAAATCCAGTCATTTTGTGCATGTTGTTTGGTTATTTATTGGCAGTGCAGAGGAAGAGTTCATGTTCTGATCTCAGGTGAAAGCCACCTTGCTGCAGTTGGAGGTGTTGGAGGCAGGCATCGAGGAGCGTCTGAGCGCCCCACCTGCTCCCTGCTTGTCGTGTGCTGACTGGTTCCTCCCTGCTGCTACGACCCGCGACCGGCTCGATGGCCTGTCCTCCTCCTCCCCCATCCTCAACAAACTCGCTGGAGCTTTTAGAGGCCCCTCGCCGGGGTACAGAGGACGCAGTCTTTTCGGTGAGAAGTCCCGCCGGTCCAGCCCACAGAGGAGCTTGTCGGACAGTGGGAGTGAGGGGCAGACCGATGCCGTGTCAGGACCTTCAGGCCTCAGTCCTCATTCTACTCCAGACTCAGCAAGGAAGCTCAGGGGGAGACGAGGCTCTCTGGGCTCTGATGGGAGTGGAGGCAGCGGAGGCCTCTATAAGGTACAGCTTTAGCCCATCTCACATTAAACATATGTACAGTGTTGAACAAGTCTTGTCCTTTTCCCATTTTTAGGCACAAACTGCACATTTTGTTGTTTTAATCGTCATCAAGACTTGGATAGCGAGTAAGTGAAAAAGCTGCCAATGTCAATAAAAAACAAGAACATAACAAAAATACAGTATATACTGTACACTTTTATTCTGAAAGCCTGAATAATTCTTTTTTGTTGTTGTTCAAAACCACTTTAAGAGATTATAATAAAGTCAGACTCCTTGAGAAGAAGGATTCAAAGTTCTTTGTCATTCGCACCCCATGTGGTGCATGTGGTGGAATGAAATTATGTACACAGGTCTCACTAACATGCCAACAATAAAATGTAAAAGAAAAACAGCAATAAGACATGAACTAAGAAACATCAACTAAACACTAGTAGCATAAAAAACAATACGCCAAACAGCAGCACAAACATGAGTCGGTGTGAGCAGATGAGTACGAATGAACACAGCAACATGAAACAGATCAGCAGCAACATGAAACAGATCAGCAGCAACATGAAACAGATCAGCAGCAACATGACACAGATCAGCAGCAACATGAAACAGATCAGCAGCAACATGAAACAGATCAGCAGCAACATGAAACAGATCAGCAGCAACATGAAACAGATCAGCAGCAACATGAAACAGATCAGCAGCAACATGAAACAGATCAGCAGCAACATGAAACAGATCAGCAGCAACATGAAACAGATCAGCAGCAACATGAAACAGATCAGCAGCAACATGAAACAGATCAGCAGCAACATGAAACAGATCAGCAGCAACATGAAACAGATCAGCAGCAACATGAAACAGATCAGCAGCAACATGAAACAGATCAGCAGCAACATGAAACAGATCAGCAGCAACATGAAACAGATCAGCAGCAACATGAAACAGATCAGCAGCAACATGAAACAGATCAGCAGCAACATGAAACAGATCAGCAGCAACATGAAACAGATCAGCAGCAACATGAAACAGATCAGCAGCAACATGAAACAGATCAGCAGCAACATGAAACAGATCAGCAGCAACATGAAACAGATCAGCAGCAACATGAAACAGATCAGCAGCAACATGAAACAGATCAGCAGCAACATGAAACAGATCAGCAGCAACATGAAACAGATCAGCAGCAACATGAAACAGATCAGCAGCAACATGAAACAGATCAGCAGCAACATGAAACAGATCAGCAGCAACATGAAACAGATCAGCAGCAACATGAAACAGATCAGCAGCAACATGAAACAGATCAGCAGCAACATGAAACAGATCAGCAGCAACATGAAACAGATCAGCAGCAACATGAAACAGATCAGCAGCAACATGAAACAGATCAGCAGCAACATGAAACAGATCAGCAGCAACATGAAACAGATCAGCAGCAACATGAAACAGATCAGCAGCAACATGAAACAGATCAGCAGCAACATGAAACAGATCAGCAGCAACATGAAACAGATCAGCAGCAACATGAAACAGATCAGCAGCAACATGAAACAGATCAGCAGCAACATGAAACAGATCAGCAGCAACATGAAACAGATCAGCAGCAACATGAAACAGATCAGCAGCAACATGAAACAGATCAGCAGCAACATGAAACAGATCAGCAGCAACATGAAACAGATCAGCAGCAACATGAAACAGATCAGCAGCAACATGAAACAGATCAGCAGCAACATGAAACAGATCAGCAGCAACATGAAACAGATCAGCAGCAACATGAAACAGATCAGCAGCAACATGAAACAGATCAGCAGCAACATGAAACAGATCAGCAGCAACATGAAACAGATCAGCAGCAACATGAAACAGATCAGCAGCAACATGAAACAGATCAGCAGCAACATGAAACAGATCAGCAGCAACATGAAACAGATCAGCAGCAACATGAAACAGATCAGCAGCAACATGAAACAGATCAGCAGCAACATGAAACAGATCAGCAGCAACATGAAACAGATCAGCAGCAACATGAAACAGATCAGCAGCAACATGAAACAGATCAGCAGCAACATGAAACAGATCAGCAGCAACATGAAACAGATCAGCAGCAACATGAAACAGATCAGCAGCAACATGAAACAGATCAGCAGCAACATGAAACAGATCAGCAGCAACATGAAACAGATCAGCAGCAACATGAAACAGATCAGCAGCAACATGAAACAGATCAGCAGCAACATGAAACAGATCAGCAGCAACATGAAACAGATCAGCAGCAACATGAAACAGATCAGCAGCAACATGAAACAGATCAGCAGCAACATGAAACAGATCAGCAGCAACATGAAACAGATCAGCAGCAACATGAAACAGATCAGCAGCAACATGAAACAGATCAGCAGCAACATGAAACAGATCAGCAGCAACATGAAACAGATCAGCAGCAACATGAAACAGATCAGCAGCAACATGAAACAGATCAGCAGCAACATGAAACAGATCAGCAGCAACATGAAACAGATCAGCAGCAACATGAAACAGATCAGCAGCAACATGAAACAGATCAGCAGCAACATGAAACAGATCAGCAGCAACATGAAACAGATCAGCAGCAACATGAAACAGATCAGCAGCAACATGAAACAGATCAGCAGCAACATGAAACAGATCAGCAGCAACATGAAACAGATCAGCAGCAACATGAAACAGATCAGCAGCAACATGAAACAGATCAGCAGCAACATGAAACAGATCAGCAGCAACATGAAACAGATCAGCAGCAACATGAAACAGATCAGCAGCAACATGAAACAGATCAGCAGCAACATGAAACAGATCAGCAGCAACATGAAACAGATCAGCAGCAACATGAAACAGATCAGCAGCAACATGAAACAGATCAGCAGCAACATGAAACAGATCAGCAGCAACATGAAACAGATCAGCAGCAACATGAAACAGATCAGCAGCAACATGAAACAGATCAGCAGCAACATGAAACAGATCAGCAGCAACATGAAACAGATCAGCAGCAACATGAAACTGATCAGCAGCAACATGAAACAGATGAACAGATCATTTAGAGCCACCAAGGGAAGATGGCGGCGCGTGCAAACGTTGCGGCTTCTCTCTCTCCCAGCAACACGGTGCTTTCGTCTGTTTTGTCCTGCACGCCGCAATTTGCCGGCACGTCTTTGTCTTGTCTACGTGTTCAAGAACGCAAGTATAGCCGTGAATTCCTGCTTGATGTCGGAAAAACCGCTCATTTGGGAATAAACAGCGAACTCCAGGAGAAGCTACATGAGCTCGAGGAGGAGTTACGTGAGCTTCGTGACTGCGAGCTGCTCTGGAAGCCAGCCCCGAGCCTCGCTTCATCGCGCCCGCCGTGGAAGTACCACAAGCGGCGTGACGCTTCACCGCGCCCGCCATGGAAACGCCACAAGCGGCGTGACAGGAAACAGAAGCGGGGTAAACGCGGAGGTATCAGAGCTAGGCTAGCAGCTAGCCCACACAGGCCGGCTATTCCATCCATGGTTCTGGCTAACGTGCGCTCCTTGGACAACAAATTGGATTATATACGCCTGCTACGAACGACACAAAAGACTGTGAGAGACTGTTGTGTGTTTGTATTCACGGAAACGTGGCTTAACAACAACGTTCTGGACCACGCTATCCAGTTGGAGCAGCTAACATGCTACAGAGCGGACCGAGCTTTCATCAAGGGAGGTAAGACTCGCGGAGGCGGGCTCTGTGTTTACATCAACAACGCATGGTGTCGTGATGCTGCTGTGGTCTACAAACACTGCTCACATTTAGTGGAGTTCATGACTATTAAATGCAGACCGTTCTTTTTACCGAGGGAGTTTACAGCTGTTATGATTGTTGCTGTATATATCCCTCCAAGCTCCAACAGCAAAGATAGAGGTGAGGCACTGAATGAACTATATCTGCACATCAGTGAGCAACAAACAGCCCACCCTGATGCTTTTCTCATCACGGCTGGTGATTTCAACCATGCAGATTTAAAGAGTGTATTACCAAAAACATACAGAAACATAAACTTTGCAACAAGAGGAAACCACACCCTGGACCAGGTTTACACCACCATGAAAAATTCCTACAGAGCCATCCCCCTCCCCCACATTGGTGCTTCTGACCATATCTGTGTTATGCTAAAGCCAGCATACAGGCCACTGGTGAAAGTCACAAAACCAGTCCGCAAGCAGATACGAGTGTGGCCAGAGGGGTCTTCAGAGGCACTCCAGGACTGTTTTGACACCACAGATTGGAGTATGTTCAAAGAAGCTGCTACCACAAACAACACCACATGTCTCCAGGAGTACTCAGACACTGTATGTTCATACATCACCAAGTGCATTGATGATGTAACCAACCTTAAAACCATCACTGTTCGGGCTAACCAGAAGCCATGGCTGACAGCTGAGGTTCACAGACTCATGAAAGCCAGGAATGCTGCCTTCAAAGCGGGAGATCAGGTGGGCCTGAGGGCAGCCAGAAACAACCTGGACCGGGGCATCAGAAAGGCAAAGAGGCAGTATTCTGGGAAAATAGCTCACCGTTTCAAGGACAGCAGGGATACACGCAGTCTGTGGCAGGGAATACAGACCATCACAAACTACAAACCACCCCCCCAGACCTGTGACAGCTCAGCCTCTGCGCTGAATGAACTGAATGAGTTCTTTGCTCGGTTCGAGGCAAGTAACAGCACACCAGCACATAAACTCCCCCCCTCTCCTGATGGCCAGGTGCTGACGCTGTCCTCAGACAGCGTAAGGCGATCATTCATCAAGATTAACGCCCGGAAGGCCTCTGGTCCTGACAACATACCTGGTCGTGTGCTGAAGGACTGTGCAGGGGAACTCGCAGCGGTCTTCACGGACATCTTTAACATCTCACTGAGCCAGGCCATCGTCCCCACCTGTTTCAAAGCCACCACCATCATCCCTGTCCCAAAGAAGGCAACGCCCGCATGCCTCAATGACTATCGCCCAGTAGCACTCACCCCCATCCTGATGAAGTGCTTTGAACGGCTAGTCATGAAAAGCATCACATCTGTCCTCCCTGACTCCCTGGATCCCTTCCAATTTGCATACCGACCTAATCGCTCAACCGACGATGCCATCTCCTCTGCCCTTCACACAGCTCTCACACATCTGGACACGAAGGACTCCTATGTTAGAATGTTGTTCATCGACTTCAGCTCGGCATTTAACACCATCATCCCCCAACAGCTCATCCTTAAACTGGACAGTCTGGGGCTGAACACCTCAATGTGTAACTGGCTGCTGTATGGAGATAAAACGATTCCATAACGGGCGTGGACAAATACAGAAGGGGCGTGAACAAATACAGATCTCACGAGAGCAAATACATACTCTCGAGGGAGCAAATTACACCCACGCGCGTAATAGGGATGAGCGCGAGCGTAGAAAAGAGCTCCGAGAGAGCGCACGTGCGCTCGGAGAGCAACTACAGGCTCGCGCCAGTAAAATGTATCTACTGTCTCCCTGTTCCTCTCACTCACGGTTCAGACTTTTGACACTCGGTGGGCGAAGCCAGACGGCCTCTGTATCAGGACACATGATTGGCTGTAGTCCCTTCTCCTCTGTGATTGGATGTAACACTTCCTGAACTTTGGGAGTTTTTCTCCCAGTTTTTAACACATTTTTATCTTGTATTTGGGTGGGTTAACTTCAGTGTGCTTTGGACTACTCTGACTGAGGAAGCCCTCTGGAGTGAGGGTGAAACGTTTCTGCTAAAAAGAAACTGTCCAGATGAACTGATTGAGAATGAGCGGATTTTTATCTTGTATTTTATTTATAGTTTAAATCTCTGAAATACACTGAAAACAGTACAGACCTTATGTATGAAATGTTAATAGATTGGCCCACTAATTCATGTTAATCCAAAGTCTAAAACATAGACCCCATTGTTGTTTTATTTTATTTATTTATTTCTAGTCTACAATTAGTTACACTATTGTGAATATGGAGACTTTCATCATGTTTCAATCCATGCTCTGAGAGACTGTAAAACGCAAAGCAACTATGTATTTTATTTAAAAAAAAATAAGAGTCAACTTTGTTCATCGTCCGTCCCAGCAACAGTGCAAATAATAGGTCAGCAGGTGTCGCTCTTCTCTTAAATAGCTTTCCCGGAAAACTAGTTGATTACTTGCTCTCAACTTGGGTTTATGGATGAACATTTACATTAAAATATTTGTTGTTTATACTGTTATTCACTTATTTTTTATTTTCTATACATAAGACTTGGCACATGTATTACATATTGTACAATTGTTCTATTTTTGCAAAAATAATATGACTGTAACTTTCCACTTGTTTTTTTTTCGTTTTATGTTCCCCTTGTCTTTTTTCATTGTTTTGAATTTTATTGTTATCTTTTGTGATGTTGATAATAAAGATTTTAAAAAAAAATCTTCAATTTCTGCTTCCTACTGTAAGTTTCAAGACACCGTTAAAATACTTACTTCTCTGAAAATCCTTACTTCTGTGTGATTGGCCACAAGTTTTACCAGAAAAAAGTGTCAGATGAGCTGAAACGTAATTTTATTCAGTTATACAGTACTAAGTGTACTCCACTGTTTTCTCTTAACTTACTAATGAATACACATTTACCTCATCCGTGTTTAATATTAAAAGTTTTATTGTTCTAGGAAGAACTATAGTGGGGCGGCCGTGGCGTAGTGGTAATGGCAGTCGTCCCCCGATCGGAAGGTTGGCGGTTCGAATCCCGGTTCCCCACACCATGTGTTGTTGTGTCATTGGGGAAGACACTTAACCCCGAGTTGCTCCCGGTAGGACTGGAAAGCACCTTGCATGGTAGTCTGCCGCTATGGTGTATGAATGTGTGTAGCATTGGGCAGCACGGTGGCACAACTTGTAGAGCTGCTGCCTCTCAGCGAGAAGGTTGCCGGTTCAAATCCCGGTCCGGGGCCTTTCTGGGTGGAGTTTGCATGTTCTCCCCGTGCATGCGTGGGTTTCCTGACTGCATTTCAGACAGGTCCTCTGGACTCAAAGGCCACTCAAATTCTGGGACAATTATCCCGCCATCCTCGTCCTCTCCATTGTAGTCAGCAGCCATTTCCCAGTCAACGTCGGGCTCCTAAACAATGAGTTTTTTTTAAATCTCCATTCTCCCTCAATGTAGTTGCAAAAACTGACATGCACTTATGGAGTAAAATCAAAAAAGTAAAATAAATTAATGTTTTAGTTCTGGAAATTTACAGTTAAACATGATCAGTGACAATTTTAGACATTTTTTAATTACAGACTATCATAAGGTTATTTATGTTGCTAGCAATATGAGGTATTGAATCTTACAATAAATACCTCTGGAATGTCAGACTGATTCACATTTGTGTTCATCAGTCCAATCTTCCATATCTGCTCTGGACTCAGGTTTCCTTCAGTTCTGAGTGGATGATGGTTCCAGGCTCCTGCAAATATATCCAAGTCTGTCTGAAGTCTGGGAAGAATGATGTAGTGCACACAGAACAGGTCCTCGGTTGATGAGATGTCCAGGAGTCCATCTGCCTCCAGCGAGTGCAGCAACTCATAGTACTTGTTTGTAACTATGACTCTGACATCTCGCCACAGCCGCTCAATCCTGTGGATGTAAATGTAGCGTTAATGAAAATAACAGCTTGTATAAGCATGGTGAAGAAGACTGAGTTCTGTCATTGGAACTGTAAGATGTAGTCCAGGGGTGTCAAACTCATTTTCACCAATGTCCACCTCAGCAAAACGGTTGCCCTCAAAGGGCAAGATGTAACTG
>JBBPBX010062212.1:0-10667 GCA_038048925.1 Garcialebias charrua | reverse complement strand
CTTAGGGCTCTGGATGTTGTGGGGTTGTGTTGGCTTACGCGACTCTGCAATATCGCGTGGACATCGGGGGCAGTTCCCTTGGATTGGCAGACTGGGGTGGTGGTTCCCCTATTCAAAAAGGGGGACCGTAGGGTGTGTTCCAACTATAGGGGGATCACACTCTTAAGCCTCCCTGGTAAGGTCTATTCAGGGGTTCTGGAGAGGAGGGTCCGTCGGATAGTCGAACCTCGGATTCAGGAGGAGCAGTGTGGTTTTCGTGCTGGTCGTGGAACACTGGACCAGCTCTACACCCTCAGCAGGGTCCTGGAGGGTGCGTGGGAGTTTGCCCAACCAGTTTACATGTGCTTTGTGGACTTGGAAAAGGCATTTGACCGCGTCCCTCGGGGGTTCTGTGGGGGGTACTCCGGGAGTATGGGGTACCAGGCCCATTGATATGGGCTGTTAGGTCCCTGTACGACCGGTGTCAGAGCTTGGTCCGCATTGCCGGCAGTAAGTCAGGCTCGTTTCCAGTGAGAGTTGGACTCCGCCAAGGTTGCCCTTTGTCACCGATTCTGTTCATAACTTTTATGGACAGAATTTCTAGGCGCAGCCAAGGTGTTGAGAGGATCCGTTTTGGTGGCCTTAGAATCGCTTCTCTGTTTTTTGCAGATGATGTGGTCCTACTGGCTTCATCAGATCGTGATCTACAGCTTTCACTGGAGCGGTTTGCAGCCGAGTGTGATGCGGCCGGGATGAGGATCAGTTCCTCCAAATCCGAGGCCATGGTCTTGAGCCGGAAAAGGGTAGCATGCCCTCTCCGGGTCGGGGAGGAGGTCCTGCCCCAAGTGGAGGAGTTTAAGTATCTCGGGGTCTTGTTCACGAATGAGGGAAAACTGGAGCGTGAGATCGATAGGCGGATAGGTGCAGCGTCCGCAGTGAAGCGGGCGCTGTACCGGTCTGTCGTGGTGAAGAGAGAGCTGAGTCGAAAGGCAAAGCTCTCAATTTACCGATCGATCTACGTTCCCACCCTCATCTATGGTCATGAGCTTTGGGTTGTGACCGAAAGAACGAGATCTCGGATACAAGCGGCTGAAATGAGTTTTCTCCGCAGGGTGTCTGGACTCTCCCTTAGAGATAGGGTGAGAAGCTCAGTCATCCGGGAGGGACTCGGAGTAGAGCCGCTGCTTCTCCACATCGAGAGGAGCCAGTTGAGGTGGCTCGGGCATCTGGTTAGGATGCCTCCTGGACGCCTCCCTGGTGAGGTGTTCCGGGCATGTCCCACCGGGAGGAGACCCAGAGGAAGACCCAGGACACGCTGGAGGGACTATGTTTCTCGGCTGGCCTGGGAACGCCTTGGGATTCCCCCAGAGGAGCTGCTCCAAGTGGCTGGGGAGAGGGAAGTCTGGGCCTCCCTACTTAGGCTGCTACCCCCGCGACCCGACCCCGGATAAGCGGAAGAAAATGGATGGATGGATGGATCTCTGATTTTACCCTTTTTCTCTTCTTCACAACAACAGTCATTCTACACACAACCATCTGTCTGGCCACGCTCTCCTCTGCCTCAATCTTACAGTCCCCAATCTCCCTCAAGTTTCCTCTTCTACACAAATTGTAGACAACTTGCATAGTCCTTCTTCCACTCTTAAATGTTCCTTCCTCTTTTGGAAATATGTGTTAACTACAGCCATTTCCATTCTATTGGCAAAATCAACCATCTGTCCTTCCTGTTTTTTTTTCTTGACACCATGGCTCGACTACTGCAACTTCCTGTTTATTGGAATCCCTGGCAAAACCTTCAGAAGCTTCAATATATTCAAAACAGTGCAGCAAGGATTTTATTGAGAGCTCGTAAATTTGAACATATTACACCCATTCTCCATAACCTCCATTGGCTTCCTGTCACCTACAGAATTCAGTACAAAACTGCTCTCATTACACATCAATGCTTACACGGAACTTCACCTGACTATCTAAAGGACATTCTTGCACCATATTCATCCACCCGGTCTCTTCGATCACAGAACAGTAATCTCCTTCACATTCCACAAACCAAATTAAGGACCATGGGAGATCGGGCATTCTGTGTGGCTGCCCCCCGCCTATGGAACTCCCTCCCTGACTACCTAAGAGCTCCACAGTCACTGGTTGACTTCAGAGCCGTATATATAGAGAGTTCTGACACTCTTTGAAGTCGCCAACTGGCAGTCAATAGTTCCAAACAACGGCCATGGAAACCTTGTGGAGCTGCGCCCTCTGGCGGCAACGGAGCGCTACTGCAGGCAGAGTCAGACTGTTAAACAGAGCATGGAACAAATCGCCCCCTCCATGACCCACGTGACTTCCGCATTCCATTCTTACAACGGATCTCTATGGAAGTGTCGCAACTCTCACTTTATATGGCTCTGGTTGACTTTAAACAAGGCTTAAAGACCTTTCTTTTTAAGCGAGCCTACTCTGCCTCCACATGATTTCACCTTTAATCTTAGTTTTTACCATCATTGATTTTACTTGATTTTATCACTTGTTTTTATTTGATCTTTGATTTTTGTTGAACTTTGTAGCACTTTGAGATTTTCATTAATGAAAAGTGCGTTATAAATTGAATTCATTATTATTATTATTACCATACCCATCACTTCCTCATCCTCTCTGTTTCCTTCACCAACGTGTCCATTCAGGTCTGATCACCACTCTCTCTTCTCTGAGAATACTCTCTATCACTTCATCCAGATCTTTCCAAAAGTTATCTTTCTCCTCTACATCCCATCCAACCTGTGGAAATTAACCACTGATAACATTTAGCATCAGGCCTTCTGCTTCTACCTTCAGGTACATCTATGGGGCCGAGATGGAGTAGAGGCAGGGCAGCCGACTCAGGCCCCAAAAGCCCCAGGTTTGATCCCCAGTCATTGCACATCTCGTGGTTTCTCTAAGCAGGACACCCTATCACCAGTTGCTCCCTGGGCAGCTCTATATAGCTGTCCACTGCTCCATTTGGGGGTGGATGGGTTAAAAACAGAGTCAATTTCGCCATTGTATGCAAACATACGATGACAATACACAAGACATAATAATAATAATTATTATTATTATTATCACCCTATCTGACACTCTTTTCACCTCTACTACATTCTTTGCCAACTCCACCTTCAGGATCACCCATACTCCATTTCTCTTTCCATCCACACCATCGTATGATAGTTTAAACCCTGCCCCAATACTGCAAGCCTTGCTGCCTTTCCACTTGGTCTCTTGGACACATATACTGTATCATCTACTTTCCTTCTCTGCATCATGTCAGTCAGCTCTTTGCCTGTCATCATCCCCACATTTAGAGTTGCTACCCTCAGTCCTACATTCTTGGTTTTCTTCTTCTCCCGTTTCCTGACTTGTTTCCCTCTTCGTAGTCTTTGACTAATAGTACAATTTCTGCCACAACCTGGTTTGTCAACAGCCCCGATGGCGGTCATTTTAAAGCCAGGCCTCGACCGAGCTGATATGGTGTTACTTAGATGAAGTCGCATTATAGTTTTGGCAAAAGTGTTTCATGTCGGATGCTCTGCCTACCCTCACTATTTACTTTTGGGACTGGAACAAGCGATACAGTGGCTTGTGCTCCCTAGTAGCTAGTTTTGCTCCCTACCTTTCTCCATACTTGTATAGTTTCTTAATTGTGAGGTTAAATAAAGTAAATTATGATGAAAGGTCTGATCAGGACTAAAGGCTGAACAGTATCGTGATTAAAGGCTAAACTGTATTGTATTTAAAAGTTGAATTATATATATTTTTTACTGCTCATGGATCTTTATTGTATTAAATTGTACTGTAGGCAGTGTATGAAGATACATATTGTGTTGGCCACAGACCATAGGTGCAGCACACACATGAGTGTTCAGAGAGATTCATATCCAGTAGGTGTAAACAAAGTATCTTGGAAATGGCAGTAGAGATGCCACCATCCTCCACTCAATAAACCAGTGGAAATCATCAATCAGTAATCATAGCCAGTCACAAAAAACCAAACAGGTGGTGATATTTAAAGGAATTGAGTGTAGCTTTTAATGAGAGTTGAAAAGGTTAAATGGTGAAAGGACTCTGGATGGTAAGGAGCCAACGATGGACAAACATTTCCTGATCACCAGAGTAAGTCTGTGTTGTTGTGCAGGCAAACAAATGGATCATCTTCTCTCGTGAGCATGACAGGTCCTCCAGGATTATATGTAATTTTTCTGGATTCACATTTCATTCAAACTGTTCTGCTGACAGAAATACCAGTTACTGTAATTCAGTGTAATGTAAAATGTGCACAAACATGAAAAGAAGGCTGAATATCCTTTGCTGTGAAACTTCAAACAAGCTACAATATTGATCCCATCTCTTATACCTGCTTTTCCTTTCCAAGTTGAAGGGAGCTGATAGCTATTTCCAACTGTAAAAAAACATAATTACACACTACTCAATTCTACACTGAATTGTTAGCATCAAAATTGAAGCAGGGAAGACCCCCACATGTATAAAACAGTGCTATTCCAAAAATAGACAATTTACTTGTGATATACAGTCTAAACTGTTGAAAACACAACTTTAAACTAACAAGTTTGAAATGTCCATTTTGTCGCTTCATAACTTTAGATGGAAAGCTGTCAGTCAACAAACCATGACGCTTAGGCTGAATGTAAAAATAGACATTTACAGATGAAGCATCATGTAATTCTTAAAACTGTTCTGGAAATAAGAACCAGACATTAATGGTGGAAGAGAAGAGCTTTTTTCACTTCTCACTGTAACAGAAGCTGGCTTCTTCTTGAGAATCACAGATTTCATCACAAACCCCTTGGGTTTTCCTCTTTGTGCTAAAAAGTATAAAAAGGACAAGAATTGCATGTGGAACAGATAGACCTGCTATGGAAATGGCCCTGAATTAAAGTAGTGAGTGATTACCATTTTGAGCTGCGAGGAGTGTGTTCAGAGAAGCCGAGCGGTGTAATAATCAGCTGGGCATGACATACAAATGAGGGTCGAGGCGAACCCTTCACCAAGGTTAAAGCAAGGAAGAAACCTTAGAAGATCCACTTTCAAATGAAAGCTTAAAAAGGCATGAAGGGAAACCCCTTGGCCATTTTGCGTACACACTTGTATTTTAAAGATTAACTCTTATTTTCTCTACAACTTGAAATTTGAAATTTTGCCTCAGGGTCCCTAACCAACTATTATTTTTCTGCCAAGCAATTTATAATTTTTTAATCAAAGCTTTTTAAAAAAAAAATCATCTCTACTTTCATATTACATTTCTCCAACACCTTTACGACATATGAACAAAAACTTATCTTTAGTTTGTGCTTAATGTTGGACAATACACAATTTGTATGAATGCAAATTGTAAAATTAACAAAATCAAAAATAGGCTTATGGCAGTTTATTTGGGAAAAAAGTAATTTACATTTGTTAATGTTATGCATGTTCAGCTTTTCTTGACAAAAATGAACTTATATGAAATTGCTAAAAAGTATAGTCCAGACCTTGTGATGAGGAATTCTGTGGAAATCTCTAATGTCTTACCTGCTGCAGGTAGCTCTTCCATTAGCATCAAAGTGCAGGAATGCAGTTTGTCTGACTGGATTGTTGAGTTACTCCAAGACAAACAAAAACTAAAGGATATACTCAGTCTTAAAACATTTAAAATTTAAAATTGCTCTAATTCACACAAATGCATTCCACAGTCATTCAGGCTTCACTGGAAGTGTTACAGCTGGCTGCTACTGCTGCTGCTATTAACACTTTCAAAATGGAAGCTGCTCATAACAAGTGACTATTACATAGGTTTCTATGTAAACAATAATTTATAGAAAAAGAATCAAATTAAAGGTTTCTACAATAATTTTAGTTTGATCAACTTTAAAACTTTTTAAGATTGGAAGGGTTTTAAGAACACTGCAATCCACTTTGGTCTTGGCCCTGTAGTGTACGGTGGTAGCTCATCAATACGGTAGTAGAATTAAACTCTTCTCCAAACTGAGGCTACTCAAAGAGCCATCTACAGCAGATTAATTATTAATGCTTCATAATCTTTCTTCAAAATCTCTTTAAAAAATCAGATCTATCACTTTAAGACAGTGAAACATGAAACAGCGTGACTAAAGAACAAAAAAACTTCAGTTACCTTAACATACGGTAAGTTAATTAACTCCTCAGCTTTACTCTTGTTCCACAGCTGATGAAAATAAAGATACAAAGCAAAATCTTGTGGTTGTTAAAAAATTAATCAAACTACCATTTATTGCTCATATGCAGACACAACTGTCAAGACTGTGGTGGGATCAAGCAACTGTCAGTCATGAAGGTAAATTGTTGACGTAATGAAGGTTCAAGGTGACTTTATTGTCATTTGCATCACATGTAGTACACGAGGTGGAATTGAATTGTGTACTTAAGGTCCCCAGTTACACCCAAAAATAGCAAATATATAAACTATAATAATTAGGGATGCACCGATCCACATTTCTCACTTCCGATCCGATCCGATACTTATTAACTCAGTATCGGCCGATACCGATACTTTCCCGATCCGATACTGTTCAGGTATTTGACTCTGTATAATGAAACTTTTGCACCCAAACTATTCATTTTAACATTGTGTGAGATAAACCCAATGAAGACACTCTTAAGCCTTACAATAGGGAACCCCCTATTGTAAGGCTTAAGAGTGTCTTCATTGGGTTTATCTCACACAATGTTAAAAAGGGCAGTCACAGATTGTGATTGAACACAAGTGCTCTTTGAAGCTGGATCGGAAAAGTATCGGCAGGTTTGATCCGATACCCGATACTTAAATAATGCTGGTATCGGATGCCGATACCGATACTGGATCGGATCGGCCCCATCCCTATAGAAAAAAGTATACAAGGATCTAAGCTATGCTAAACAATAATAATATAATATAATATGGTAACAGCAGCCTGAACATGAGTCTGTTGTGAGCAGATGTGTATGAATACAGCAGCTTATGGGTAAGAAATCAGCAGCATGGATAAAGTTAGTGATTCATGAGTCTAACAGCCTCAGGGTAGAAGCTGTTCCTCAGTCTAGTGGTTCTACACTTAATGCTCCTCAACCTCCTTCCTGAGGGGAGTGGGGCAAAAAGTGTGTGTGCTGGGTGAGTGGGGTCCTTCATGATGCAGGTGGCCCTCTTCCTGCATCTGGAGGTGTAGATGTCTGTGATGGTGGGGAGACTGACTCCAACATCTTCTGTGCAGCCTTCACCACTCTCTGCAAAGCTTTTCTTTCTGCAGCTGTGCAGCCTCCATGCCACACGTTGATGCTGGAGCACAGGATGCTCTCCACTGCACACCTGTAGAAGGAGGTGAGGACTGAGCTTCTCAGACCAGCTCGTCTCAGCCGCCTGAGAAAGTCTCCGATGAGCTTTCTTGATCAGGCTGTTGCCCCAGCTGAGGTTGATATTCAGGTTAACACCCTGTACCTGTATGAAGATATAAAACCCCAAAGTGCAGCCAGGCAAATGGGATGAAAAGTTCAAGGGTCAGTTTGGATGCAATTCAGGGATAGAAGCCATTGAGATAAAAATGGTTACAATATAAAAACGAAGGAAAAAAGAAGCCATTCTATCTCAGAGACCCATCACTTTTAGCCAAATTTGAAGTAAATGTAACTTTCAGCAACCTTGAATAAGTCACAGAGTCTGGCTTCTCTAATGTGTTTTGATGTTGACTTGTTTTGTAAGCTCCCAGCTGTACCGCCCTGCTCAGGGACACGCGTTGAAGTCTGTTTCTGTACAACTGCTCACCCCCACTTCTTTCCTCTTTGTTTTCAAGCTGCCTGTAAGAAGCTGTGTACTGGGCACATTCTTGGTAAATGGTAAATGGTAAATGGTAAATGGAGCTTATTTATATAGCACTTTCTAGCCCCCTGTGAGGAGCCCCAAAGCGCTTTACAATACCAACCATCAACCCATTCATACACGCATTCATACACCGGTAGCGGCAGACTGCCATGCAAGGCGCCTTTCCAGTCCTACCGGGAGCAACTCGGGGTTAAGTGTCTTGCCCAGGGACACAACAACACATGGTGTAGGGAACCGGGATTCGAACCTCCAACCTTCTGATCGGGGGACGACTGCCATTACCACTATGCTACGGCCGCCCCCTGACCAAGCTTCTTGGTCAGATTTTACAGACTGTCACAGTTTTGTTCCTCTTTAGGCAAAGATAAAAACGTGAAAGACAGTTTCTTGTCCACGATTGTTCTTGACCATCGTCTTTCCGTTATAACGTTCCAGGAGAAAACCCTGCAGCTTGTTGAGATACACTCAACAGGTAAAGTTGAAAGCCCATGAGAGCCCACTTTTTTTATTGCTATATGTAAATGCCCATTTTAAGAACCACTGGATGCATTTTTATGAAATTCTCAGGAAGTAATTACTGAATTTACATCAACTGATTAACTTTTGGAGTCAAATCAATAGTTGCCACAGCTGATCAATCTTAGCAAACAGAAATTGCTTTAACTCAGTCAATTTGACAAATAAGCTAAAAACTGGTGTGGTGGAAGATGAGTCAAACCATCATTAAAGCACTAAAAAGTGGACAAATTATTTTCTTTAAAACGTGTATAAATAAATACTGAAAATTGACAATGTTTCTCTGTTAGCAAAATATCTCATGGACATGGGGATGAGACTTTATGAAACTCTCAAATATTAGTCAGTGAATTAACATCTACAACTGATGACCATTTGGAGTCAACCTGATTCAAGATGTCTGCCCCAGCTGGTTGACCTAAGAGTCGCAAAAATGGCTAGTGCTCAATGCAGTTTTCAGATACAGAGTAAAAATTTGACGTGGTAGTAGCTTAGAATCATTACTCTTATATACGTTCATCACCAAAAGATGAATCAACACTTAGGATCTGTGGTATGAACTTCATTTGCTGGACATTTTCCAAATGACAGGTATTTTCAGGAGGAGGAACTCCTCGTACAGGTGATCCTCATCAGCTCATCAGTCCTATCCTTTTAAAACCCTGGCTTACTCCAGTTTACGTTGGAGTGTTATATAGCAATGGCGACTAAGCCAGCAACCACTGAATTATTACATTTCAGTTCCCTTTCAGTCTGGTCTCTCGGTGCAACATACTTGCTATGGGAATTGTGCCCCCGCGCGATTACCTGAAGGAATACATTCACGCCTTTACGGCAGCGGCGTCAGCGTCGCGCCAGAGGCCCCGCCCTCTGGGTATTTAAGCGGCTGACGCCCATCCATCTTTCTCTTTTTTGCCCTTCACCTCGCTTAACACCTGAACTTTGTGGGACTTCTCTGTTGTCGCATCGCTCGACTGAGGTGAGCTTGCTCCCTACACTGAGCGTACAGAGAAATTTTCCTGCGTACTGCTGGGCTGGCGAAAGCTAGTCCAGCGTTTTTCTACTTACCTCGAAGTTTTCTTCTCTTTCCACAGCTGCTTCGCTCGACGGCGCTAACTGCGTCACAACCTTCTGCTAATCATTAGCAGGCTAACCAGCGAAAGCAAGACGACAGAGAAGACGGCTTCGAACAAAAGGAAACTAGGTCCAACTTCTAATCTTCTCGTCTCCGGACATGGCTCCCAAGAAGGGAAAACGGAGGACAAAGAAGAAGAAAACCAGGATGACGAGTCCTCACTCGCGCCCATGCCCCAGCGGATGCGGCTACTCCCTCTCGGCGACGGACACCCACGTGGCCTGTCCTGTCTGCCTAGGGATTCTGCACGCAAGGAAAGCGCTGGAATTCCCCAACTCCTGTTCCCACTGCCGTCAAATGTCGGCGGCAGTGAGGAAACGCAGAGCGGACGCGTTGGCCAAATCCATGGCTAGGAATGCGGCGCTGAAGGTTGCAAGTCGCACTAAACTGCTCGCTCCCGAACCGGAGCTCGAAAACGTGGACCTAGAATGCAGCGGTCGAGTCGGAGAGGACAACGTGTTGGACTCCTCAGTTGTCATTGAGGAGTCAATGCCCGAAGTGTCCGACCAAGACGCCGAATACGGTTACAAAGGAGAAACTATGGATTCCTCCCAGAACCTGGCGCAAATCCTTCCGGAACCGGACTTGTCGGTACCTGCTCTGTTCGACCTGTGCCATAGGGCGGCAGATGCCCTGCAGGTCATGTGGCCAGACCCCACGCTTCGCCAACAGGCTACGAGGCTAGCGGGAAGCTACTTCTACGCGAAGCAGCCGACAACGTCTCAAAAAATGCTAATTTTTCCGGACTTCCTCATGGAGCTCAAACGCTCCTGGGCGAAACCCGGAGCTCCCATCATGCTGCCACTATCCCGACTCCTTGATGTCACGGGAATGGAGACAGTGGGCCTTGCCAGCGCACCCTTGATAGAGGAGACTCTGGCGGCTCACCTGGCCCCCGCAGCCACGGGGACGAAACCAGCGCTACCCAGCATGGTCTGCCGTGATTCGGAGAAACAACTCGAGAAGTGCTACAAGGCTCAGGGCCTCACGGCTCGCGCAATGAATGCATCGACCATGGTGCAGGCATACCTGGCAGAAAAACTGCAGGATATCCAGGTAACAGAAGACGAGCAGGCCGCAACGGAGGCCATGGAGGAGGCCTGCCGTGCCTCTGACCTCATGCTCCGCATGATGGGGACAATAGCCATTTCCCAAGGCAAGGCAATGGCGGAAATAGTT
>JBBPBX010062210.1:6946-20895 GCA_038048925.1 Garcialebias charrua | reverse complement strand
TTTGAAAAATTGCAACTTGTACCATGTGAGTTATGATTGACATAACCCAGGGACCTGGGCTGCATGTCTCCCATGCTGTAGCACGTGCTGTCAGCCTGGAGGGCATGTTTACCTTGTGTGTGAGGGTGGCAGGAGAGCCCCCCCCCCCCTGCCCGCTCTTCAGCAGGCCTGTCTGTCCCACTGCCGGGGTCAGAGAGTCTGTCTGGGGCAAACAGGTCTCTGACCTCCTGCAGGGGCTCATTGTGTCTCCTGAGAGACTGTAGCCGTGTTTCCATCAAGGTTTCTAGCTGCGCATTTTGAAGTATCGCAGCAGAAAAGCTTAAAGGTGCTATGTGTAACTTTCTGTAGAGTGCAGAACTTAGAAAAATTTTCAACAGGCAAAGCATTCTGATCCCTCCCCCTCAGAGCCATATATGGCTCTGAGGGGGAGGCTCTGCTGAGATTCAAATTCAAGCTCTGTTTTTATTGGCTGATTCAAATTCAAGCTCTGTTTTTAATTGGCTGGTTACAAACTCTGTTTTTATTGGCTGTCATTGTCCTGGTCACTCTGTGTTTTTAGTGTTTTTATAAATGCTGATAGAGAAGCAAGGGGACTATAGTTTTTTTCAGAGATTACTTTGTCTAACATCAGTTTGTCAGTAGATAGTGACAGAGTGAAGAAATATGTTAAAAATATATTGTTTGAAAAGTTAGACTACATTACAATCTTACATACCCCAGCTTTAATGGAAACGGCAAAATCCGAATTTACTTCCTCAACTTCGCCAAAAAGTTTATACGCTCGCTTGAGGTGGTTTTTGGGATCTTCGAAAATGAGCAGATGCGCAAAACGACAGATGGAAACAGATTTTCCGACTCAGTTCTGCCGTAGCGAACATTCACGTCACGTGACGTTCAGCTGTTTCCGCTCCGGACAACATGTAACATCGCTAAAACTAGTTGGCATGACAGAATAAATACAACTTGCCCGATAGCAACACGTACCTGAAATATTCTCTCCATTTTGACGAGATGTGTGGCCGGGTTCTGTTTTCAACCGCTACTTCCTGTTTACTGTAGACATGCGCAGTGCTGACGTCTGACGTAATGACGCTGACGTCTGACGTAATGACGCTGTGCGTGGCTTGGTAGATGCGCTACAAGTCAGTAGATGGAAACACTTCTGCTTCGCATTAATTTGTATTTACATATTTGCGAGATTTCAAAAATTAGCTCAAAATTCGAGATAAAAATGGATGGAAACACGGTGTGTGTCTTATTAGAGCAGGGGAAGCCGGGTGTGTGAGCCGGTCCCTTGGTCTCTTTATTGACACATTTTGCATAAAAAGTTGTTGTGTTTTCCACTCTAAAGCTAAGACGGGACACAGAACATTTAGTGTTTTCTGAGACTATTTTCATGCTCAAACAACAATTTTTCTTTGTTACACAAACATTTGAGTGATTTTGTGTGTTTACATGTTCTAGACCAGTTAATCGTGGCTTCTTTAGCACAACAGCTGGTATTAAAAGTTCGACTTTCCTTTTTTCCCTTTGGGTGGAAACGCCTGAATGGTGGTGAAACAGTCCTGGCTCAGGCTAACTTCTGCTTTCTGTCACGGTTCGTTGAGGAGGACCGTGGTGGTCCTGCCTGGCGTGGTATGAACCTCTTCTTCAACCAGGCCTGGCCTGCTTGAGGAGGCTCCGAGGTGGGTTTAGGCCGTTGCTCCCTCTCGAGGTTTGGCCTTTTCTGAGCTGGTCGATGCGTGGCGGAGTGGTGTCGCTGCTGTTGGCCCATGTGCCTGCTCGATTCTCTGGGTTGCACAAAGTGTTTTCTGGGCATCCCCTCGCTTAGGGCTTCTTCTTGTTTCCTCCGTTGATCCAGTTTGCTTTGGATCCGTTCCAACACCCCATCGAACAGGACTGTGGGCTGGATGGGATGGTGGAGGAACGGGGCGCGCTGGGCCTTTGGAAGGTTTGTCAGGGTCAACCACAAATGACGCTGAGCGATCACCGTCTCGGCCATAGCTTTTCCCTGAGCGATGGCTGCAGTTCCCATGAGGCGGAAGACAAAGTCTGTCGCCTTTCGGGCCTCGTCCAGAACCTCGACCGCCTTTCTCTTGTTGGAGGTCTGCTGGAGCTCCAGAAGTTTTTCGGCCAGGTAGGCCTGCATCATGGCAGAGGCGTTCATGGCACGCACGAGGCCCTGTGCTCTGTAGCTCTTCTCGAGCTTAAGCTTGACACACGGCAGGCTTTATTGGGCAGAGTGGGTTTTGATCTTGATGTCCTAAGGGCCAAATGAGCCGCCAAAGTCTCCTCCATCTGAGGAATGTGGGCCATGCCCACTGCCTCCATTCCGTCCACATCCAGGAACTAGGAGAGAGGCAGTGTCAGGGAGGCCCTGGGTTCAGCCCAGGTGCGTGTCAGCTCTGTCTGGAAGTTGGGAAAGATGGGCATCATGTGTCTGTGGCCGACTGCTGCTTGGCGTAGAAGAAGTTCCCCGCCAGCCTCGTTACTTGTTGTCGAGGGGGGGTTCTGGCCAAGTTACATTCAAAGTGTCCGCGGCTCTGCGGCACAGCTCAAACAGAGCGTGGATGGACACGTCTGTCTCTGGTTGACCTGCCACTGGGCTCTGGGAGAAGTCCTCGTCCTCTCCGTCCTCCTCATTGTCCGCCTCATCGTCAGTAATCTTGCCCGAGGCTGTTAGTGAGAGCTCGTCGGCTCGTAACAAGTCCCTCGTGTTGAACTCTACTGTGGAGTCCCCCACGGGGGCAACAACGTCCATTGTCTCACCCGAGGTTCCTGCACCGCTGTCCTCTATCTCGTCTGCCTCCAACTCCGCTGTGGGAGTGAGGGCCTCTGTGAAGAGCGGTTCTCGCGCTGCGGTGGAACTGCCCATGGCCTTGGCCACAAAGTCCACGTGTCTTCGTTTTGCCACCTCACGCAGCTGGTTGCAGTGAGTGCAAGATTCGGGGGAGACCAAAGCTGTCTGTGCGTGGACCATTCCATGGCAGAACGGACAGGCCTCGTGGGTGTCTGCTGCTGATGTGAAATAGCCACATTCGTTGGGAGCCAAGGCTCGCTGGCCCGCTCGTCTTATTAGAGTTCTTCAATTTCCTCTTGTTCTTCTCCGGAGCCATGGTCGAGAAAAGGCGTCGAGTTGAAACCAGTTAGTCGCGCTAAACTTGGTTTGAAGAAATCCTTTCGTTGCACTGTTTGTGGTGGCTAACCTGTTAGCTCTGTTAGCTTAGCAGGTAGCATGTGGCACAGATAGCATTTCACTAAACTGGGTGATGATACAGCGGAAAAATGTAGAATCCTCTCGCTTAGCCGTTCGTGGTGGAAAACCAGCTAGCTCCATTAGCTTAGCAGGTAGCGTGTCGAGCAGATAGCGTCCCGCTAAACTAGGCAACGAAACAGCCGGAAAATGTTGAATCCTCTCGTTGCGCTGTTCGTGATGGCTAACCCGTTAGCGCCGTTAGCTTAGCAGGTAACGTGTGGCGCAGTTAGCGTCCCGCTAAACTGGGCGACAAACAGCAGGAAAACGTTCAATAAAATGTCAAAGTCGACTGCACTAGGATAGCATCCCGCTAAACAAAGTGCTCGCAAGGAAGTCCGTGACACTCGGGGCAGGGAGCGAGCTCACCTCCAGTCGAGCGATCCAGTCACACGGAGTCCTGCGAAGTTCAAGTGTGAAGCGAGGTGAAGGGCAAAAGAGGATGTACGTGGGTAGTCATCACCTCTTATACCAGTGGGGCGGGCCCCTGGTGACGCTAACGCCCACTTGCCTTAAAAGGCGTGATTGTATTACTTCAGGTGAACCGCGCGGAGGCGCAATTACCATAGTCATGTGTTGCACCGCAGTGAACCTGACTGATAAGGGAACTACTTCCCTTTTAGCCGTATTTTAGCTTTCTCACACTCCTGTCCTGGGGGAGATACCTGGCTGTGGAGCAGTTAAATGTTATCTGACATCTAGTTCTGTGGTCCTCAGAGGAGTGCTGCTCAGAGCAGCTGTAGCAATGGTTTGTCTGAAATATACCCTCGTTTAAAAAAAAGCTATCTGGGCACTTTTTCTCAGCAGCATCACTTTAGTCACTTTATGATTTTACTCTTTGATCTTCCACTTTGGTCCTACTCAGTTTAATAGTTTTTGGCTTGTTTGACTTCTTTTTCACACATGAAAAAATGCTGTTCATCATTTTTATTATCAAGTATTCCTGTTTTCGTGCCAACAAGAATGAGAAAAATAAGATCAAATAAGCAAATGCAAGCTGGGGTGTTGAAGCTTGACAAAACTATCAGCAGTAACACAGCCAGATCATTTGGGGAACAAATTGTTCTCTAAATGCACCTGAGATAGAAGGTTTAAAACACCTTGACTGCAGCATGAGAGACTAATTATGGACAAAAGCTGTGGTTCTTTTTGGACTCAGTTCAACTGAGTTTCCATCCATCCATTATCTTTACCCGCTTCTTCCTTTATTGGGTCGTGGGGGTTCACTGGTGTCCACGTCCGGCTATCACTATACCAATCAGCCTAACACACATGTTTTTGGTCTGTAGGAGGAAACTGGAGTACCCGGAGAAAACCCACGTATGCAAAGCGAGAACTCCACCCAGAAACATCCCTGGCTTGTCCGGTGACCTTCTTGCTGAGAGGAAACAGCTCTGAGCCACCGTGCCACCTGCAACTGAGTTTCATCAGATTAAAAGATTACAGGAAGCATGTGGTAGATGCTCCACTTTATGAAAGCCTGAAGGCTGTTAACAAAGAAGAACTCAACTAGTACAGACTGAATCCTTATATACATACCGTATTTCCGGTGTATAGGTCGCACCTTTTTATGTTTTTTTTCAAGGCCTGCGACCTATACTCAGGTGCGACCTATATATGGCTTGATATACTTTCGGTGAAATTTTTAAATCCAGCTCATTTCACAATTACGTTCATTTATTAAGGAAAAGTTCAGCTCAGACATATATTTGCTATAATTTTTATCAAACAAATAATTGTTTTTAAGTGTTAATCTTCTTAAAAGCCTTGCTGTGCGCTCCTGTGGCAGACATTTGCAGCAGAGCTAAACGTAGGTGCGACCTATACACCAGTGCGACCTATCTAGGGATTTTTCCAATCTATTGGTGATAATTGGACAATGCGACCTATACACAGGTGCGACCTATACACCAGAAAATACTATATATATATATATATATATATATATATATATATCCACTCCATATAAATATAGATCAAAGAGTAAAATCTTAAAGTGACTAAAGTGATGCTGCTGAGAAAAAGCGCCCAGATAGCTCCTTTTTAAGAGGGTGTATTTCAGACAAACCATCGCTACAGCTGCTCTGAGCAGCACTCCTCTGAGGACCACAGAACTAGATGTCAGATAACATTTAGCTGCTCCACAGCCATGTATCTCCCCCAGGACAGAAATGAAGACTTAGATGAGCTCAGGAGAAGGCAATTATAAATCATTGAAACAACTCGCACACAAAAAATTGACAAAATATACAGACAAATGAACAAATACATTAAAATATGACAAAATATGAAGACTCAGAATCTAAAATAAATAATTTTGAAGATGTGATTGATACAATGTTTTTCCAGTTTTAAAATACAGTATTGTGAATATTATAATGAAAAGCAGTTTAATGACATCAATATGACAAATGGAGGTATCTCTATTATTCCCTTCAATAGTAGAAGCATAAATGCAAATATATCCAGATTAACAGATTATTTAAAACAATTAAACAGAACTTTTACTTTAATAGCACTATCAGAGACATGGCTCAATGATGAAAACACAAATAATGTTCACATTTGAAGGGTATGAATTATATCATATGAACAGAAAAAATAAAAGGGGTGGTGGAGTGCCTCTATTTGTTATTAATGAAATAAAATGTAAAATAATTAGTGAAATGTCTATAATTGTTGATAATATTATGGACATGATAACAATAGAAATAATAAACAAGAATGATAAAAAACATAATAATAAGTTGTGTATATCGATCATCAGGATCAAATATAGAGTTATTCACCGATAAAATCATGGAGCTATTGGAAAAGAGTTTTAATAAAAAAGTTTTTTGTGTGGAGACTTTAATATTGATCTGGGAAATAAAACAGATTCAAATAACATCAGTACATTTATAAATTCAATGTATAGTTTAAATCTTTATCTGTTGATATCAAAACCAACAAGAATTACAACTCATAGTACCACAATAATTTATAACATTTTCACAAATATAACAAATGAGGATGTGATAGGTTGTATTTTAACGACTGATTTAAGTGATCATTTACCATTAATTCAACCTTTATTTAAACAGATAAGTCACATTGATTCTCGAAGACTCATTTACAAGTGAGATCTGTTGGACAGACAATGAAAGTGGTGAAAAATTAAACATAGGGTTTGGAGAGAAAAAAATTCTAACACATTTTTGACCTCTGTTTGAAGGTCAAAAATGTGGTAATGAAAAAAAATCTTGTACACAAGCACATACTGATGCCGACATTATGCAAAGGGGGTGGGGGGGACTCAAAGGCAGTGAGCAGCCAGCACGCAGAGGTACTGCAGAGTTCATATAAAATCACTCAGTTCATTTGCAGTAGTTCCCGCTGGAGAGATCTGTGCACAGAGGACGGCCAGAGGCAAATCCAGAGTCCTGAAATGATGACAGAATGTTTATTCAGCTGGGCTCCTCTGAAAAGTCAGTGGAATTCCTCAGTAGAAGGGTTGGGAAGGGGGAGAGCGTCAGGTTTACAAAACTTCTCCAGGCGTGTTGAGATAAGAGGGCCTGTCAAGGCCAGTCAGGGAGCCAAATTTCAGATAAGCACGATTGTTTTGGGGACAGGCAGAACTTTAATGACATCTACCTTCAGTCTGTGTCAGTCCACTCGCTTCCGAAATGTCCAAATTAAAATGACCATACCAATGGAACGTGCCTGAGAAAATCCCAGAGATCTGATCCATTCAACCAAAAGTCTGGGTTCTCGAGACATGAACCAAGCCATCATGTAAGGCAGGCAGCCTGACCAGGTCCAGATTTGCTGCTGATGACTTCCTGTTTGTTGATAGACCAGGAACCAGACGAATCCAAAAAGCAGGAACCAGTTGTCATAAATCCAATTAAATATGCGTCCTTAAGATCCACAGATGACGGCAGAGATAGATATGTCATCAAGTCTTCCTAGTCGATGAGCTATCCAGCTGTATGCATGCCAACAGGGCAAATTGGCTCACCTACAGCCTTTCTTCTCTTCAAAGAAATGTTATCAGTTGTGTTGAGGGACCAACTGACCAAATTGAAGTCCATAGTTATGATTCAGAAGATTTTGTAGAAAAGAGGCTCTCAGACAGTTTCACAGACAAGACAAAGCAAAAGCAAAGTGGAGAGCAAGAGGAGACGTCCACCCTTGAGAAGAGCAAGTGTTGCATGAGTACCAGTTTTCATAAGCTATAAAAATGATCAAAGCATCACAAAAGCAGTTACAATTAAGAAAAAATAAATAAAACACATCCAAAAAAGCTTTGGATAAATTAAAAGATGATTTAGATAAACAAATCTTGAAAGACATGTATGTTGATGATGTGAACAGATCATATGATGAGTTTATGAGTATTTTAGAAGCTCTGTGTGAAAAAAATTGTTTGCAAAAAAAATTATACAAAGAGAAATATTGTTGACCAACTATGGATGACAAAAGGGTTGAGAAATGCTTGTAAAAAAAAGAATTGTTTGTATTCATGCTTTTTGAAATTGAGAACACAAGAGGCAGAAGAGAAATATAAGAAGTATAAAAATTAATTAGTAGGAATTATAAGGAAACATAAAAAGGAATATTAAAGTGATTTATTAATTAAAAGTAACGGTGATATGAAAGAAACACGGCAAATAATGAATAGTGTTCTGAAAAATCATAAAGTAAAAACGAGTATTTCACAATATTTTGTGAAGGACAACGATGAAATCCATGATGAGAATGACATTGTAAATGGATTTAATCAATATTTTGTGAATGTTGGATCAACCCTTGCAGCTAAAATACCAAAAGTAGATAATAATGTGAGCCATTCAATTATAAGTTGTGCAAACTGTATTTTTCTAAATGGAACTGACAAAGAAGAAATAATGAATGTAGTAAAAAAATCTTACAGACAAGAGATCAAAAGACTGGGTAGACATGGATATGATGTTAGTAAAAGACATAATGAGTTATGTTATTGAGCCGTTTACATATACAGTATATGTAATTTATCATTCTCAACAGGAAAATTCCCAGATAATATGAAAGTAGCTAAGGTAGTTCCTCTTTTTAAAAATGGTGATAAATGTATGTTCAGCAATTATAGGCCAATATCCTTGTTACCACAGTTCTCAAAAATTCTAGAAAAACTATTTGTGAACAAACTAGATCAATTTATAGATAAACAAAATATTGTAAGTAACAGTCAGTATGGGTTCTAAGTAACAGTCAGTATGGGTTTAGAGCAAAAAACTCTACATCAATGGCTCTCATGGAATTAATGGAACAAATAACTACTGCTGTCGATCAAAAACAATATTGTGTCAGTATTTTTGTTGGTTTAAAAAAAGCATTAGAGACTATTGACCACACTATTCTCCTTGAAAATTCAAACAAATATGGAATTAGAGGACCAGCATTACAGTGGATCTAGCTACTTGAAAGATAGGGTTGATGAAAACAGAATTTGTCAAAATACAAAGTTGGTTTAAACTTAATAAATCATCATAAAATTTTGATAAAACTAATTACATGATATTCAGTAATAAAAAGAAAACTGTTGATGTTCCATTTAAAATTGAGGGTGTTGAGATTTGTAGAGTGAGTGAGGTGACGTTTATTATTGATGACAAACTGACATGGAAACAACACATAAATTCTGTAAGAATAAAAATAGCTAAATCTATTGCAGTACTGTACAAAAACCGGGACCTATTAAATGATAAAGCTCTGTATTTGTTGTATAACACAATCATTGTTCCACACTTAATCTATTGTATTGATGTTTGGGGGAAAGCGTGTAAAACAATTACAAAGCCTATTTTTGTTTTACAGAAAAGAGCTGTAAGAATTATCACTAGAAAACATTACCGTCATCCATCAAGCACATTATTTTATCAACTGAAGTTATTGAAGTTCCATGATTTGGTAGATTATAATATTTTATCAGTTATGTATAGGGCTCAGAATAACGCATTACCTTTAAATATCCAAATACATTTTGTTAAAAGACAAAGTTGTTATAATCTTAAGGGGACAGAGATATTTGTCAAACCAAAATACAGAACTGGTTTGAAGGGACGGTCCACCTCAATCCAGGGAATTGGATTATGGAATGGTTTGGGGAGAGTTATGTTAAAAACGCCAAGTCAATGTGTACATTTAAGAAAATGATCAAAACTGAATTGTTAAAAAATATTTATGAAGTAGCTTAATGTATTGTATTAGAGTTAGAAAAATTAGAAAAAGTTATTCATTTTGTTCTGTTACCGGTACTTGAAGATTATTATTGTTTGAACTAATTGTTCAAAAAAAGCGGCAGATGTAATACGATTTTTTTTCTTCTTTCTGTCACCTTGTATTTTTATATTTAGTTTTCTTATCGTTTATGGGATTGATGTGTATTGTATTTTAAAACAGAATAAATTTTATTAAAAAAATATATACACATACACACATATACAGGGAACCCCCGACCTACGAACGAGTTTGGGACCTAAGAACCGTTCGCAGGTCGATCGGTTCGCAGGTGGGGGGTGAAAATAGCGTCTCGTTCGTAGGTCGCTATTCTGTTCGTAGGTCGCGGAAATACCGCTAACGGACCGCCGCGCCCACATTTAACAGCATGACACTGACATACTGGGCTATATACATGCACAGAACTTTATTTACAAACACTTATCTAAACCATTACACCACACATGCATCCATAAACACACACAGTAACTGTACATCAGTAACTTCACATCAGAACTGCAGCAAATCAGCAGGAAATCTCATCAGCAAAATGATGTCAACAATCACACATGAGCACTTCTGAAAGTGCAGCTTTTCACATCAAACCTGCAGCAAACCAGGGATTCCCATCAGCAAAATGATGTCAACAATCACACATGAGCACTTCTGAAAGTGCAGCTTTTCACAGCAAAACAGCAGCAAATCAGAGAGTCACATCAGCAAAATGATGTCAGCAATCACACATGAGCACGTTGCGTTGATGAGTGTCCATGTGCATGAGAAAGAAGTCCATGAACTCAGAAAAAGCGAGAAGCAGCAGAAAAATGAATCAAAATTGTCTTACTTTGACCGAAGTGTAGGTAGACAGATGTTGTTCTCATGATCAAACCTGCATCTGATGGAACTGCTGAGCCATTGCTCAACAATGAGGAAAAAAAACCACGAGGCACAAAATGGCCGCAGCCCTTTAAATAGTTACCGCTTTACCTGTACGGATCCCTCCGCCGCCAGGTGCACTGCGGCTTTGTGTACATCCGCCAGAAGCCCAGCCCCCCCCCTCTCTTGCGGTACTTTTCCACAGTCATGCGCAGTGTCATGCCCAACAAACAACAGCCAAGGCAAAAGGCAATCCCCTCCCCCACCTCGCCGATTGCCGTTTTGTGACGCAGTTTCGCCGTAGCTCGATTATATACCTGTAATGGGGCTCGTTCGTAGGTCGTGTGCCGTAGGTCGATTATATATTTTAACTTGGTTCGTTCGTAGGTCACATATTTTCTGCCGTACGTCGATGACATTATTCTACTTTAACTCGTTCGTAGGTCCCGTGGTTCGCAGGTCGGTGGAGTCGTAAGTCGGGGGTTCCCTGTATATATATATATATATATACATATATATATACATATATATATACATATATACATATATATATATACATATATACATACATACACTGTATATATATATATATGAGGTGTATATATGTACTGTACATATTTAACGTAACATGAAGAGGGGAATTTGACATTTATTATTTACTATTTTTGAGTGGCCTGTACTTGTACCTGGGTTTTGCTTCAGAATGTCTAATATTATGTCATTCTCCCTGTAGCTGGAGGCAGAAATTTTACGTCTGACCAGTCGTGACTCAGATGATCTGAGATGGAAAATCCACTGGCTAGAAAAACAAAAACAAGCACACACTTACTTTCCTCCCCAGTAGAGCTTTGTGGTGATCACCAGGCTGGATCTCCTGAGGGAGATATACACATCAAAAAGACAAAATAGGCATAAAAAAGTTGTTCTCAGAAATAAAATCATGATTCAATGTGGCAGTGAATTAATCTGATTGTTTCTGTAGACAACCACAAGCTGTATCAGTCACTGACTTGTAACGTTCTGCAGTGAGAAGTGGACAACAGAGGGTGCTCTGTTTTATAACATGTAACATCAAATATGAACGTTTTGTCTCTGAACTTTGATAAGGAAACTCTCACTGTCAAGTCATTCATGCTTGAATCATCAATAGTTTAAACCCATCCAGAACTGATGCAAAGAACTGAGCAGAATTGAAAACAGCTCATCTGTGCCGTTATTGTTGAGCACATAATGTACATTAGTGATTAATTACCAGTTGGTTCTGTGAAACCTGCTCGATCTATCACACAGAACTTCTCGGCTAATGAGCTCTTTCATGCTTATCGTTCACCTAACATATAGGAGGCGGCAAAAAAACTCCCTCCGCCACTTCCATCTGCTCGTCTCACCACGTATGCTTGAAAGCAAAAACACAGAAACATAAAAAAAACATGTTAAAGAAAAGTGCTCAGTCAGATCTGTATGATGTGGTCAGACTCTCTATTTATAGAAATAAATAAAATAAAAAAAACTGAACAAAAAAAAGTCTTCATCATGAGTCCAATGATATAATTAAAAAACATTCACAAAAATGTTGATGTTACACAAAATAAATGCACTAAACTCGTGCTGGAAGGACACCTCCATGATATATACAGTATGTGTTGCATCATAATGCCTTTGATCCCTTTGTGCAGCTTTGTCAATCCTAAATTACTGTAGTGGGTTATTTTGTATTGAAATTTTTGATCCAGTTTGCTGTACATCTTAATATGCTAAAAATCTGGGTTGACATAAATTTTTAAGCATTGTGTAAGGATCTGTGTCATTTTATTTTTTGTAGCTGTTTCTGTTTATTAGTTTTGGATGTGTTCTTCATGTTGTGTGGCTCTGATTGTTTTCTGTTTCAGGTTTTTGTCTGTGTTTTTTGTGCCATCAGGATTTTCCTCCTTGAGGTACAATTGTGTTCTTGCAAATATTGCAACCATATCAGCATTTTTATTTCTTTAATAAGTTTCTTTTTTTTTTTTAAACTTAAGCTCCTTGAGTTTCTCTGCGATCCTGGATTCGACCTCACCAGAACCCAGCATATCAATACAACCATTTTTCTACATGCATACTATTTTTAATCGGCAGAAAGCTCAGTGAGTAGCTAACTGCAGCCTAGCAGCTGTTACAGATATATGTTTGATCTTATTTTATGGTTCTTTCCATTTTCATGCACTATTTTATATTTATTCATGTTATTTTATGTTATTATATAAAGATAAGAAAGACAAAACCCAGCTTGTTTTTATCACTTTATTACCAAAGTGTTAAGCAGGAATTATTTCCAACTGATCAAACTATTTGTCGTAATTAATTCATGACCAAAACTTCTCCACCCTCTTTATGCAAGAGGAGAGGTGATGGTTAACTGCAACATTTCTGATTAGACTTTTGTGCATCACCATCAGGCTGCTGTTTAATATACCATATGTAGTGGGCATGACCGTGTCCACTTTGATACACCTGTGTATTTTTGAACTGTTCCAGAGATGACCTTTACTGACCTCTCAGTAAAGCAAGACATTTACTACAAATTATTCCATTAGTTGTAATCTGAGAACATAGTCACCAAAAGAGACTATTTCTATCTTTGATTTTAGGCTGATGTGATCAAAAGAATAACTTTTGTCATTTTCATGATATGTGCTTTTAAGCTGTGTTATTCTGTAAGAGTTAAACTGTGTTCACTGCTGTGTTAAAGTTGAAGTCTCGGGTCAGTTTTGTTTAGAAAGGCAGAAGACAGTTAATCTGTTGTTTTTATGAGAAGGGCTCCAGCACGCTCGGTCTTTCCTAAACAATTTCACTCTGCTCTGATTTCACCTTGAATTTTGATAACAACAAGTGAACTCCTCGCTGGTCCATGGACCAATGAAAAAGACACAAGTCTCACTCCTCTCATGATCTTCTTTAAAGTTCTAAGTTTTGCTGGGAACTGAAGAGTCTGCTGGGAGCTTCAAGAGATGTGAACTTTTCCCAAAGAGCTGGATGGACGTTAGTCACACGCTAAGGGCACGTCATCCAGTTAAGGACTAATAACACGTTTGTTATGAGTCCACTCCGAACGAGCGTAAGCTCAAAACTTTGTTTATTCCTTCCTGGAATAAGTTTATCTTGAAGTCAGAGGCCAGGAGCTGACGCATTTTCTGATGACCAACGCGAAACCAGGAGACGTTGAAAACGTAAACTAGAACCAGCTCGGACGAACTGGGCCTGAAGGACTCTGTGCATCTGAAAGGCTGGTGTCATTTCTTTATCAGACTCGTCGTCGAAGGTAAAGAGCTGTTTACAAACGTACCTGGATTTTAGCAGAAGTCGGATGGGAAGTGTCACTTTTGGTAACATGCTCAAGACAATTTCCTGTAAACCATCTCTCCATCTTTCCTCCTATTCCCTTATCCCTCTCAATCTATCTGGAAACTATATTTAAGCTAAAGAGCCCTCAGACTAAATATGTTAACATCCAGTATTTATGTCTGTTGTGTTGTAATTTAACTGTGCTGACGTGTTAAATTGAAAGAAAGTGAAATCATGTCAATCAAGTGTAATGGTGTTA